>KK117623.1:29626-118792 GCA_000611955.2 Stegodyphus mimosarum | reverse complement strand
TTTTTTTTTTTTTTTTTTTTTTTTTTTGCTTGCTTGAAAACATTTGTATTCTTTAGCAATAAGAAGATGAGTTTGTTTTTTTATGCAGACTCACTAATGAAATTTTTAGCTTCTGATATATGATTCTTTTATGCAAGTTTAACAAATGATTAACTGCAAACTAAATACAAAGGACTGCAAACTTAATACAAAGGATTTCAAACACACATATCTTTTTGATCATTTTACAATGAGACACCAATTTTCATATATTTCTTTGGACAATTTTTCTTTCTTTGTTTTTATTCATTTACTCAAGCAGTTAATGGCACAAAATAAAAGACTTAACTCATTTTGTACTATTAACTGTTTTGTAACTATAAACTAATTTGTGATATTAACCGCTTTGTGATGAATGCAATATTTAGCAGATTCATACTCTCATTTAGATCTGGGATTATCCGTCTCGGAAATATTCTTAATGAATGCATAAAATTAACAATTATTTTCTCTCAAGTGCAGAAATCGAAAAATTACTAAAAAATAGTATTAAATTTTTATAAAGTGTACCTATTAAAAATTTATATGTGTAACATATGTTCAAACGTGATGACGTCATCTAAGGCAAAAAGTATTCTATCTTTAATGAAAAGCGTATTTTCAGATAAAAGAAACCGAATAATGCAAAGTAAATCACAAATTTAGAAGATCGAATTTTGAATTTCGAATTTGTTTTATTATCTGTTTCAGATTTTGAAAAGCTTTAACGAATTTCTGATTGACAAACTCAACGATTTCAAAACTTTACGGGAAAAAACATTTTTATCTCCGGCGCAAGTGACTGTGTATCGGAAATTCTAAAGATATGCTGTTTTTAAATATTTTGAATTGCAATATTGCTGTTGAATTGAATTTTATATGGTTTAAGAGTGAAGAATATGATGTTTAATAAATAAAGGTACCACACAAAACATTAAAAAAGCGCTCCTTTCAGCGTAATACAAAATCTGAAAGCTTTCAGATTTTTAATTTTCGTAAATTTATCAATAAATTAAAAAAAATAATTCGGATTAATTCTCTTTGTAAATTTATTCGGAAGAATGCCTTAAAGAAATTCTCCTCACGGAGAAAACTGTCACCATCTCTGAATTGAGTTCTGCTTGGAATCTGAGTTTTAAAAAACCTAAATGTCTTGGAAATCTTCAACTTGAATGTGTTTCCATCAAAAATAATTTACTATTATTTCATTTCATTCCGTATTACCTTAAAATTCTTTATATCAAAATAAGTTATTCATCGTTTATTACAATTTATAATGCAATTACAGATTCTAACTTCAATTTTATTGCAATAACCAATTCTAAATATTTAATAGAGGTTGATAAGCATTGGAAATATGAAAAAATAAGGTTTTTCTGCCTTCATTTCGATTTCAGAATGCAATTTTAATTGTTACTCTAGCTCAGAAATTGTATCAACTTGTTCGTATAGCAAAGCACACTGAGACTATAATCCTAGTGTGGAAGGATATTTTCATGGAGCAGTTTGAAAAGAAATTGTCCCATATGTACACATGGATAGGGCAAGGTTGTGTGAGAAAAAATAAGTATAAGTCATAGGATTTATGTAAAAAATAAAAATTATGTGTGTTAATGCTATCTTGTGTTTTCTTCGCTGATATTTATTGCAATAAAATTCCATACATTCTACTCTCTTGGATAATATAAACAAAATTTATGAGCACGAATTTAATATGAATTAAACAACTAGTATTCTAAGTCGTTTCAGCCATAGTCGTTCTACCTTTAAAATTAGACAATTGTAATAAAACTTTCTGTTTCTCAATTAATTTATTTATACAATTAATTACAATAATAATCACAAAGTTAATTTTTCCTTTTCTTGTCAACTCCAGCACATAAGTCGTGTGTCCAACCTTTGCATTTTAGGCACGGAATCGCATTCTCTTCACAGATTTCCTTTGAAATACTACAGGGGGACTAACACGATGTGAAGCAATAT
The DNA here is from genome assembly GCA_000611955.2 of Stegodyphus mimosarum. NCBI lineage: Eukaryota > Metazoa > Arthropoda > Arachnida > Araneae > Eresidae > Stegodyphus > Stegodyphus mimosarum. The sequence continues at coordinate 116,791 of KK117623.1, read as the reverse complement.
GATTGACTAAGGAGTAGCTTGTTTTGTCACAAGAGAGCAGTTGGTGTGATATTACGTTTAATATTTAAAAAGCATGTTGTAGCTGGCAACCTTACCCTACACGTAGCTATACTTGGATAAAACTAGTCAGGCACATTAGATCGAAAGTTTTATCTACTTTAATTCAGTTAACTTCTCATAATCAATCACTGCTCAAATCAGCCATGGAGGCAAGTTTTGTCAGATGCCTCAAAGCAAGACAAGGAAATTAATATTTATTATCGATTAATCTATACCCATTTTTTTTTTCAACAGCGTCATTTTTCTGATTATTTCATCGTCATTTAGAGCCACAGTGGGACTGGAAGAGCTTTATCTCGATACACCTAAACTTGTATCTCCCCTTCACCAATACTAACCTTTTCCGAACATGCAAGTAAATGTAACATATCGGTTACAAATTCCGGGCGTGCTTTAAAACCGAGACAATCTTCGTCACTCTATTCGTCATCTACGAATATGATCATAGACCATAATTTATGCCAAATAATGTTCTTTATATCTTTTCAAGCAAAAGACAAAACAAGTATTTCGTCATTTATATCTGAAAATCATGGATACCACCTTCAGAATTCACTCATCGAAGGATAAAAAGAGATCAATTGTTCATCTATTCTGGATAAATCCTTGGTTCATTGTATGAACGGCTGAAACATAACGCAAATTTTTTCTACATTTAAGTCCTCAGATTATTAGACTATTGCGTGTTTCTTACTTCCTTGTATGAGTATTGTAATCACGAAAAATTTCGGTTGTCAGATTTCAATGGAAATATCAATTTTGATCGTTCCCGAATCCATTTGGAACATTTTTTTACGTGGCGTCAGTCTGTACGGACAGAAGGAAGGGCTCCATATTACAAAATGGATTTGAAAATTGTTTCAAGATGGACTGTTTCGTTAAATGTCTGTATTTATGTACGTACGTATATGTCTTAATCAAAAACGATTAGCCAAAGAACGTTGAAATTTCGTACATGGGACTACTATAACATCTAATTGTGCACCTCCATTTTTTATTGCATTATTATATATATATATATATACTCAGCACTCTTACCCAGCTTATAACTCCTTAGCCGGCTTTTATTTTCCAATCTTTGGCTGTATACTTCCAATTATAGAAATGTTTTAAATAACAAAAGTATTCTTGTTTTGACAATGCCAAATTAAAAAAAAAATAATAATTTTTTACAAATAACGAAATTTAGCTTTTAATGTTATCTTTCAGTTCCTGTGCTTATATATGGAAAAGTCATATACTAGTTGTGAAAAAATAAAAATACTAGAAGTTTGATTCCCGTATGACAAAAATTGACCGTGATATTTAATTTCAAAATTTGTAATTTTTGACGTTATTTTTAACTTGTTTTAAAGGATAGAATAATTGAATTAAAATAATTCCAGAAAATAAATTCAATGAAGTGCAGCGAAAAACCTGTACATTTTAATAGTTTCCTTGCACGACCTGGTCAGATTTTTTAATCTCATACGCCTAAATTTTGGATTTAAATTTAAAACTTTAGAATTTGCCTCTGTTTTGATTTGCCTATTAATTGAGTTGTTACGAGAGATTTTACTGTAATCGAAGAAAATTGTAAATTGTGATCGAAAGAAGTATAATTAATCTAGCCACTTGAAGGACTTTTTTAATTATTTTTAATTTTTTAATTTATAAGTTATTTCTCACGCCTTCTTAGCATGCTTTTGTGGTGTAGTGGTCAGCAAGCTCGACGCATAGTCTGGAAGTCCGTGATTCGAGTTCCGGCGAGGGCATTGCTCATTTTTGAGATCTCCTGCTCCCCCCCAAAAAAAATCCTAATGAGTCTATAGTAGCGCTCGAACTAAAAAATGTGGTGGATGATGATTCTTCACCACCAGGATTTTACGATTAGGTTTTAATCCCCAGTCGCCTTTTGAAAGGAGGAGTATATTAGGTATTTCTCCTGACTTCGTGGTGTAATGGTCAGAACGCTCTGCGCGTATTCGAGAGGTCCATGGTTCGAGTCGCGGCGAAGGCATTGCTCATTTTTCATCCCTCCTACTTTCAAAAAATACCTAATAAATAATACCTACATATTATTTAATTTTTAATTATTATATTAGACTGAAATAGCTAAACTCACCTATAATTTTTAATATATTAACAGAGTAAACTTAATGCGTTCATTATGATTTGTAGTCTAATAATTCCTATACCTCTTTTAAACAGTCATGTAATAATTTAGGAACATAATCGGTATAAGTTTTACTCCTGAGCAATTGCCCTTCGAAGGATAACTTTTTAATTATTACATCAGTTTAAAATACTTGATCTCAATTATGATTTTAATATAGCAAGAGTAAAATTTAATACTCTAATAATGCTCTATGGTCTAATAATTCCTTAACGGTGTCTAAATTGCTATATAGTATATTTTAGTATATGATCTGTTTAAGTCAGGGCATAAGAAATAAGTCAGGGCATAAGAAATATACTGTGCTTCTTTTCATTAAATAAAAGTATGAATTAAACATTTAATTTCCCCCCAATTATGAATGCGGGATTATCCTTTTTATGTCTGCTGTCAATTAATTCTTTACTGTTAACAGACATGCACAATGGTTTTACTTTCTAGATTTATCTAGAAGGAATAATTGTGGGATTTCATGTCAAGCACGACTTTGATCAACTACTCACCCACCCATTCCGAAGATTTTTTAAAATTCCAAAAGCTTTAAAATACTTTTATCGACACTGTGCACTGACTCCAACTTATTTAAAATCTTTTTCAACTCAGCTATTTAAACTTTTTACAAATCAGAACGTGGTTCTGGAAATATTCTCTTCGTTCTTCTCGACAGGAAAGCGTCGAAAATGTGGCTCGACAGCGAAATTCAATTCAAATGCACTTGAAAAATCTAATCAAGAAGCTTTCTCTTCCTTCCTAAAACTCAAAATCACAAATCGACGCCAAAAGAGCGCTGTCTTCAGACATTTCCAAATGTTTTTAACGAGTTTTGACAGCTAAAAGAAACAACACGACCGTAACAACGGATAAATCCCGAAATAAAGTAGCAAAAAATTTTCGGAAGAAACACAACTTGAACTAAATGAGACAGGATAGGCCACGGGAAAAGTAAAAGAATAAAAATGTTGCTTTTGAGAAGTCATCGTAAAACTTTAGTTTTAAGAAGTGGCAACGGTCGGTAAGAGTGTGAAATGAGATTGATTTGATAAAAACCTGTTGCCACTTTGAGAGGAAATAGTTTCCGACTTAAGTTGCTTTTAAAAACTTTTATATTTGGGACAAGTTTCTTAATCAACTTTCAGAATATTGTACAGGTTTGTTATACACTGAGGGAATCAGTGAAACATGAAATTTCAGATAACGATTATAAGACTGGATTGCAAAGCTGAAAAGTGCATTAAAAATTTTCTTTCAGATTTTAGTGTTAAAAATATGAATTTAAATATTGAATACCAAACCCAAAATGAATGGTTTGTTTTGATTTATTCGATTGTGGTAAAGCACTCAAAGGCTATCTGCCTGAAGGGAAGGATGCCTTCGTAGATGACTTTTTAATTGAAACTAGCTCGTATGCATGTTACACATAGGAAAAATCACAAAAACGTCCATGCAGTGGGTAATTCATTCGCGAGGTTCGGACCCCGCAAATGAACCGGTCTCGAACCGAACTACTAGTGCTCAGTGACTTTAGAGCTCGACCTCCCAAACTGAATGAAGTACCAAATTTTAACATAATTGTGTATCAATAAATGCAATATAAAATGCTTTTTAAAATTATTGAAACACAATGGCACCTCGTTATACGCTTCCTCTGAAATACGTCTAATTTTGCATTTCATTGTTTGGACGCAAAATTTTTGTTTTAAGTCTGATATTCGTTTGGAAACTGACTCGAGTTCGATGAGTCATAACTGCACGTACCACGCTTGCTTACCTCTAGACAAAGATACGACTGCGCAATAACGTCACTATGCCTGTTGCCACTCGCGCTATAACTCTGAAATTTCAAGAGATTTTGTTATTTTTCTCGTAAATGCTTTGTAAATTCATTTAAAACGAGTTTTAGGAAATTTAATCATATAAGTCAAGCAGCGAAGAAAATTATTAGGATCACAAGAAAAAAAAATTGTAGAAAAGCGAATCTAGAACTTGGCTGTTGCATGCCGAGTACGATATAATAGTCTCTACGATTCTGAAAAACAAAGACTCTTTTAAATTGGTTAACATTGCGAAAGGAGTAAAATTGATAACCAAAGAAAGATCAAAGGTGTTAGAGCATGATAGAAACTTTTCCTTTATCAGGATATCATCAGCATCATGCGCAGTTTCAGTGCAACGGAGATTGGCAAACTTCTTTGGAAGCAGGCCAAAACACAGAAGACAAAAGTTCAGGGAGCTCAATATAATTTATTCTAAGATTTTAAAAACATTATACAAATATTAATCGGTAACTGCATTTTTAAAAGTTCCTTAAATTGAGGTTTAATTCAGGTTAATTTAAAAGTTTAATTCTAATAGAATTCTTTCTAGGACTCACGGTAAAAAGCTCTTGTTTATATATATGTATATTAGCTGAAGCAAACATAGCACAAATTATCTGGGCATGACGTATGAAATTTGAAATGTTAAATGTGGAAAACTTGCTCTCGACAATGGTTTGTAAATCTCCAATTTTTTGAAACACTGAGAAACAACTGCTTGAGATGATTGTAACTCAAATAATTTAAGCTGCAGATTCTGAGTCACTGCTTCTCAATTTACGTTGAAAGCTACTGTAAAAATATTCCAATTCTGTTTCAATGGCAATATAATCTTGAAATATGCTCTCAGACTCAAAATGCAGTTTTGTTTTGGGTTATCTTTTTTAATAACTATTAAGCTTGTTGTCATTTACTGAGAATATTGAACTGAACTTTGGGAAATGAGACAAGTAGCTAGCCAGCTGTCCAGTAAACAGATCAAGTTTTAGCTTGAAATCTTTGAAATGGGCTCAGCTATCGTAGATAAATAGATTTATTTTTCTTGCATTTTGACATTTAAGTTGTTCATATGACAAAGAAGATCTGCCAAAATACAAAGTTCGAAAATCATACTGTATCTTCCAACATTTCACACTTCAGAGAACATTGTTTTTCATGGAAGAATGACACAATGTTATCTTTCAGCTGACAAACTCGCTCTAAAACACATTCTGACTTAACCACCCTACTTCCGTATACTGCAGCACTTCAGAGCATTCAGATTGCATGGACTGAAGAAAATCACAAAAGAGCTTATGAGTTAAGTGTACAAGATCGAACTGTAGTTACAAGGCTCTAGATTACGTCAAGCACAGGTTCTTATTGAATGCAGATTTACACAGAGCATCTTAATAGATAACGCAATGTAGAAAGGCAACATTGTTTCCAGGGTACTTTTGATTAAAGACTCCAAGTAGTGCAGATTTTTTTCTCTACCATTCTGGGTGCTCCGTCAGTCGTAATACTACATATGTTTGTTACAGGTACTTACAAAGTTGAAAGGAATTCCAGAAATTCATGAAAAACATCACATCCCGTCGTAGTTCACTTTAACGGCAGCCCGCACAGCAGTACCTTAGTAATTTCAAAGTACCCATCGGCACTGCAATAAATTATTCCAACTTTTTTTTGGTTTGGTTTATTTAATTATGATAAAGCACTCGAGGGCTATCTGCTTGACGGAAAGGATACCTTCGCGGAGGATTTTCTAAGAAAAATTGGCTCACATGCACGTTAAAGATGGGGAAAACCACGAAAACGCCCATGCATCGGGGTTCGAGCCCCGAACCTAACTACCAGTGTTCAGAGACTTACCGCTTTGCCGCGATTAGATCAATAATAATTTCAGCATGTACAAGTGCTTTGATCCAAAGCTATGCAGCAGAATAATAGAAACTGGTTAATCTTTGACTCTAGCTGTCATGTCAAGGAATTTTGTACGAGGACTTAGACAACATTCTAGTTGAAATGGTGCAAATAACAAAAGAGAAACTTCACGATAAAGAAATAATACGTAGACCGCAAAAAGAAAGAGAAATTACAAAAGAAAAAAATTCATTACAGCAAATTCTCCAACCAAAATTTGTATGCAATAATTTATGTTAATGTGAATACAATTATTGTATATAATTAATCTGCAAACCAGCCACAATATGGCCATGTAAAAAATTCAAGGATTAACACTAAATACTACACAAAGGCAGACATGGGCAGAACCGATTAACCGCAATGGTAGAGAGATGGTGCGGTACCCACGTTCTCCGTTACTACTACTACTACTACTACTAACTGTGATGTCAGATTTTTATTGATGGTTTCGACACTAGAAGTCTCCGTTTTTCGACGTAATCTTTCAGCCTTAAAATGCTTTTCTTGTCTGGACATCAGACATCATAAACTTGAAGTTGCATTATTTAGCGAACTTCTCATATACGACATACATTATATATATTTAGTAATATCGTATAGTATATTATAGTAATTACAGTAATAATATTTTGTAATAATATCGTAGTAACGTAATTATAAAAAATATTTTACACTCTGATGATAAATTATGTAAATATAATGTATTTTTTTTAATTTGCGGCTGGCCGAATATAACTTTCAAAAGAGCCGGAGGTGGCCCGCGGGCCATAGTTTATCCATCCCTGTTGTACAGTATATATTTCATACACCGCATTTGTATTTTAGCACTAAAAAGTGTTGTAATAATAACAATAGGATTTCTTTTATAAGAACGGATTAATTACTTTCTGCTGTTTGTTATAGGAAAAGTTCGTTTGGTTTACATCCGGTTAGGTATAAGGCCAAGGATCTGACACGGACTAATGACGTATATCGAGGTACCACTGTATTTATTAAGAACAGGAAAGTATTTTTTAATGAATTCCTATTTTACTTTAGCAAATAGTAATATTTGCTAAAATCAAATAGGAATCAATAAAATTATTTAGAATCACTGCGAAACTCATTTATGTAATTGTTTGCTATTTACACTTTTTTATCAATTACATAAATTTTTCTGTGCTCTGAGAAACTCCGATTAAAGGTGGTTAGGCTCTTTCGTGCAACAAAAATTACGCTGCATATGAAGATGACCAGAAATTTTCAAGTTGTTTGAAATACCGTATATTTCCATGTATAAGCCGAGCAATTTTCTTAACTTTTTCTAAAGCGCGGGCATCAACTTATAATATAGTGATCCGCTAATCTCGCAAAAAACGTATTTTATTTTCTGTTACGGCGCGCAAGCGATAAATCGCCACATATAGCACTTTTTAATTTCTTTAATTTACATTTCTTAAATCCATCAAAAGAATTAATTTTAAATAAAATAAATAATTTTTTTATGAAAGTGAGTTGTTTTATTTCCTGAACTGTTTACATTTTACATTGCTGGCACTTTTTCTCCACTCTTGAACTGTTTTTCATTTACAAAGAAACTGTTAGAATTTTCCCTAAATGCGATCACTTACAGTTTGAAATTTTCCGTATAAGAGTTTCTCTTCCGTCTCATCTTTTAGACAAAATAAAACGGCGCAAAAAATGAGACTTGCACAGATACCAAGACAAAATATTAATGGAAAAGATGTGCCAGCTTCAGATAAGATTGTCAAAGTAAAACTATCGTCGCTGGTGTCTAGAATTTCAGTCTATAACGATTTGATTGGAAAATATTCCACCAGTTAGTAGTCTGTCTCGCTTTGCAAGAATAAGTTATCATGCAACTGATCAAAATTATTTTGAAAAGACTGGTGGATAAAAAGATTGAATAACAATCCTGCTTTGAAAATTAATTTATAAAAAGCACAGGTGTAAAAGAAAAAAATGTAACTAGTTATATGTCACTATCTGAAAGTAAAATATATTTTGTAATGTGGAAAAAATATTTTGAATTTTTCCATCCGGTTGAGCTCCGTTACTGTCGTAAAGTCTGGAACGATAACGAAAACCAAAGAAATTCAGTCGTTCTCGAACTCTTGAGACTCTCCACGCTACGACTCGCGATGCAGTCGACGATAACTACTAGAGTACAGCTCCCGACTCGGTTCGGTCGTTCTCGGAGCTCAACAAACTCAAGATAAAACTCGACGAGGCACTAACTCGCAATCAGCTCGATAGACGAGACACTGACTGACTCACTCGTTAGATTTTCACTCACTGACTATTAACTGACTGATTCTCTGCGTACCAGCAGTCTTATACAGCTTTTGGCTTGCGTTCGAAAGCATTCTGTACCAAACCGGTAAAAATTCGTTCCAGAAGGTTCTCCATCCTTCTATGTCATATTGCCAAATGGGCGATTTCTTTCCAAATATAGCAACCCTGTCTTCCTTTGCCATTTTCTAGCAAGCCTAAACCTGCTTTGCAGGGAAGCCGTCTTTCCACAGCTGGACATTTCGTAACAATATCTTTAGAATTTCTGATGCACAGTTTCGCACGCTGGTGATAAAAATGTTTTTTTTTTTTTGGAAAGTGTTGCCATTTATCGCTTTGAAATCGTTGAGTTTCTTAATCAAAAATTCGTTAAAGTTTTATAAATATGAAGTAGATAATAAAAAAATTAAAAATTCTGGCTTCCCATATTCGGATGGAGGATTACGTTACTCAAAATTTAATCGCTGTAGGTATCTTCGTTTTTCACAATGCGAAAAACATACCTATATTCATCACATTCTCTTTTATTTAATTTCTTTTAAAAAAATACAGGTCGGTAGTATTTGGTGGCAACAATTTGAAAAGTGAGTCAATCTTTCAGAGTGATTCAACGGGAAATCCCGTTTGGAGACTTAATAGCCCTTCTGAGCTAACGCTGCTTTCGGATAATAAAATATTTTTCAATCATATTTGTTTGTACTAATTGATGCTTCTGACTTTATTCAAGAATTATAAGACCGGATGTTAAAAGAAAAATCATATTTTTCTGAGAATTGTTGCACAATAATACAGCCATTTCCAATAATACTTAAGTAGTTCAATGATGCTCCTGTCCACCATTCTCTTCAGAACTATTATTAAGTCTAACAAATAATTTAATTTAAAAATTAGAAGGACCTATAAAACTAAAATTCATTAAGACAAAAGGCAGGAAAGTAGAAAAAGCTGCAAGCAAATCAACGAATAAGGAACATTTAAATCATGTAAAAGAAATTACAGCTTAATTCTTATACAGCCTGAATCATATAAAAGAATCAATAGTTTAGTCCTTATCAAGTTTTTCAAACTTGGGAAGATCTACATTATTTATACTTTTATTAAAATAATTTTTATTTCTCTATAACGGATGTAAAACCTAAGGCAGCAATAATTAATTAACCTAAGAAAACTAAGAGAATTCATGGGAATAAACCTAAGAGACTCATGGGAGTAAACCTAAGAGAGGAAAAACATTTTCAGAAGAAAAGAAAGCATAGCAGATAAGAAAGATTTCAGACATAATTAATATTCATTCTGAGAGATTAATCGTATCCGGTTTCTTAAATTTTGGAAAATACATGTTTTTACGTGAACAAAGTTCTCAGAACTTAAGTTGATGAAAATAAAGTGGGGAAACAAATCTTAAATGTACAGAAAATACACTCACGTTTGTGAAAATTGCAACACCAAGAAGGAATCGTCATAATTGAATACAATTTAATACACAGTTGAGTGGTAGTGGTACAAATAAATGATTAAATGTTCAAAGCAAACAAACAACAACAAGAGATCAGAATCAGTATTTTGTGTGGCCACCACGCGCCGCAATAAGTGCTGCTACACTACGTGGCATGGAGTCAAACAAAGTTTGAATGTCTGACTGAGGAAGAGCATTCCATATCGTTTGTACGCGTACCCAAAGTTCGTCTGCAGACGCAACAGGACGAGGATCACGAGCAAGACGCCGACCAATGACATCCCACACATGTTCAATTGGCGACATATCCGGGGAACACGCAGGCCAAGGAAGAAGCTGTACCTGCTGCGCTGCAAAGAAGGATTTAACAATCCGAGCAGTATGAGGGCGGGCATTGTCCTGTTGAAATACAGCGCCTGGCAAGCTTTGAAGGAAGGGAACAGCTTCGGGCTGTAGAACTTCACGGATATACCGGTTGCTGTTCAGATTGCCCACAATTCGTAGCAATTGAGATCGTCTATGATATGCTATGGCGCCCCAGACCATAACTCCGGGTGTTCGTCCACTGTGGCGTTCGATAATGCACTCCGGAAGGTGGCGTTCACCGGCATAGCGTCTGACACGAATGCGGCCATCATGGTACCACAAATTAAAGCGGGATTCGTCAGAAAACACGACATGCTGCCAATCAGCACGCCAGTCTCTATGCTGATTGGCCCATTGTAGCCGCAGGCGGCGATGGTCGTGCGTTAGGGGGATCCTGTATAAAGGAGTCCGTGCGCGCAGTCCACACTGCAGCAGACGTCTACGAATTGATGAAGCACACAATGAAACACCTGTAGCTATTGACCACAGTGCTGCCAATTGTCTAGAGGAAGCTGTACGGTCCGTCCGCGCCATGCGGACCAGGTGTCTATCATCGCGAGCTGACGTCACATTTCGGGGTCCACTCCCGGATTTCCGAGTTGTCCGACACTCGTCCGTCCACTGCTTCCAAACGCGCATCACTGTGCTGCTGTTACGCTGCACACGAGAGGCTACTGCACGATACGACAATCCAGCTTCACGAAGGCCGATGATTCTCCCTCGTTCAAACTCTGTAAGTTGTTCAAATCTCGCTCTCTTTCGTCGACGAGGCATAAGTACAGATTGAGTTAACGTTTACCACTAGCAGATAACCACCGATAACCATACACGCCTCGCCACAGCCGTCTATTTATTCGGATCCATCAGCCGTTCAGAGGGCGCTGCTCAGCATACGCATGCGCTACGGATTTGCAATTCTAATCATTTGCATATCATGCGCTACTTTGCATTTCCTGAAAATTTCAGCTCACTCGCGTAAGTCCTTCATGGTGTTGCAATTTTTACAAACGTGAGTGTATGATGTAGCGTCTTCCTTGTCTTGGTAACCTACATTAGGTCAAAACCCTACTTAACCCTTTATATTCCAAATTACATTATTTTTTAAAAAAACAATTTGTAACTTTTTTATTATATTTCTTTATATATGAGAAACAACTCACATTGAACTTATAAAAATAATGTACGTTCTTAATCGCTTTTTTTTAAACATAAAATTGGGATTTAAAAGTCCCATTGGGACATAACTGAGTGATTTTATTGATAGGACTTTAAAGTCCCGTAGGGAAATTATGGGTTAGGAGACTTATATCTATGTCTAGATAAGCAAACAGAAATGTATGAAGGATGTAAAAGACCCTTTTATTTAACGCTAAGTAAGTAGAACAGAAGGCAAAACTGGTGCTTACAAATCAGCCGTCATTTGCGGCATGCACTGGAAAGCAGAATTTTAAGGTGAACTAAATCTAAGTAGTTATTAGCCAAAGGCTACGCAGACATATTTAAACGTTCAATTGGCCCTTAACCTACACTTGCGTGACATTACTATCAGCAAGAATAAAGCATTGTCGTAGATAGGAATGCTTATCGTAGAATAACAACTCATAACGTGGCCTTCCGCAGGCAGAACACGCTCTATCTAAAGCAATATCAAACTCTCCCTTATTTAAGTACACGCAAGCTAAATTTGCATTCATGCATTAAAACTTAAAGAGAGAAGTGACAGTACAGATTCGTAACATGAAATAATTGGCTAATTAACATAAATAACCTCACAATTCTATATCTCATTTCGAACTTCTTTATAAACTACGCTAACAGTTTTTTTTTCTTCAAACCATTTCTAATTCTTTGATTTGCTTCAGATTTTATAGATATATAGGGAGGAGTTCATGACCTGTACCCTCGAGAAACATTGAATATAATAGCTCCAAAAAGCTGCTCGGTATGCTAATTGTTGCATCATAAGAGCGCAGGAGAGGCAATCTTATAATTAATTCCTTACAACTTGGCACTTAAGTTTCAGAAACAGTTTGCCTAATGCCAAACAAATTTGAGGATCAAAGTTCTCATGGGCATCGTCCAGCTTATTTTAAATTATACATATCAGATAAGCAATACTGATTGAAAAAAAAAACATAATTGATTGGCTAAATTATTTTGGCTAGAGAAAGTGCAAAACAATTTAATTTTTCTCGGGTGTTTCGTAGAGTTGCTTTGACTGGCAGTTTCAGACAATGTAAGAATAAAATAACGTCACTGTGCGCATAGCGAAATGACAGTTTTAACGCCTTATTCATTATTAGTAATCAGTTACTTCCTTGACAGAAGTATCTTTTAAATCCAAGTTTTAAAACCTATTGTTCTTCAGCTGTTTAGTTATTAAGCCTCTTTCCGGAAGAAACCAGCACTGACAATCTGAGAAGGGAAAATCAAGTGTATAATCGGTAACATGCCAATTAGCCAATTTCTTTAAACTAGATTATACCACTAACTAAACAATTATGCAGTCAAGCAAAAGAGGTTGTAGGTAGAATTGTATTAACGGGATAAAGGCAAACATAGCAAAATGATTATTACAATTGAATCGAAACAGAGAAAAACAAAGTATAGTACCGCCATAGTCTCACTACCCCAGTTTTCTATCTACCAACCGAAAACTAATTTTAATTAAAAGCCTAGTGTGTTTTAGAAAGTTGATATCCCAGATTTTCAACTGAAATTCATCTAAAGTTTAGCCTCGGTAAATAGAATGTTGTTCTCACTAATCTTGCTTGTAATATATCAAAGCTTACGAATTCATCGGGGAAAGGAGGTAAGATAGCGCGTGTCGTTGGCAAGGGCTTGAACACCATACAAATGACCAGGGCCGGACCATAGCATAGACAAGTAAGACAGATGTCTTGTTTGTTGTCTGGGGTCGGTTAAACGGTCCACTTTTTAAAAATATGTAAAAATAAAATAATACTTTATCTATATACTCATTTTAAATCTAATCTAAATCTAAAGGTTTCCTTTTTTATTAAGGAAGTACTGATATAAGTGGTCCACTGCACATGAACAACATTTCGCTGACTAGCTGATCTGTAGTTGGGGCGAAACATGTGATACTGGGTGCGTATTGCATGGTGCGCAGAAGTCTAGTAAAGAAATAAAACATAGAAAGAGTAGAGAGAACATGTTCTTTAGGAGAGAGATGATTTTTGGCTCTAAATATTAAATTTCTGTAAGTGATTAGTTAGTTGAAGTACCTTTTTAGATAACAAATTGTATAAATATTTTATATAAAATTAATTATCGTCATACTTCCAGTGCCAAAAAAAAAGAAAAAAAAAGAAAGAAAGCGTAAGAAGAAAATGCAGAAAGGACCAACCCCCAACCCCCAAAATTGTTCACTTTAAACATGTTGTTAGTACAAAAACAAAAATAATATTGATGCAGAAGTTCGGTCTGAAGCAAAGATTACAGTAAAAGAAGTTGGTGTGTAGAGTCATTAGGTTATTTTGATGCTGGAGACGTGAAAAATGAGCAATGCCCTGGACGAATGAATTAGAACCTGGACCTCTCGAATACGCGCCGAGTGTGCTGACGTTACACCACCAAGGCATGCAGAAAGGAGGAAGAAAATACCTTACATACTCCTCCTTTTTAAGGGCGACTGAGGATTACGGGACACAATCTCTAAATCCTGGTGGTGAAAAATCCTCCTCCACCACCTTTTAGTTCGGGCGCCACTGTAGAGTCATTAGGACTTTTTAAAGCAGGAGATATGAAAAAAAAATGCTATGCGCTTGACGCAAATGAATAACTTTAATTACTTAACACCCCGGGTGTATGGAACCCGACAGAAAAAATTGTCTAAGGCCCTAAGATAAATTAATCCGTCCCTGCAAGTGACAATACAACTTTGCTCAGTTCCGCCCCATATTTTGAAGGAGAGCACCCCGGAGGGACGTGTCTGAGGGTCTCCCATCCCCCTCTTCTCCTACCACAACCTCTTGAGAGGACTTTCGGCTCTCCTCATATTTAGAATGCTTCTATGCCGCACAGATTGCTATCCATTTACGCAAGCATTCATGCCCTCTTTGGGATTCGAGCCTCGACCCTTCGATTCGGCAGTCAGCGTCACTAACTCCTGTACCGATTGGGCGGCAAACAGAACGTTAATATATGAAATCATTGGAAGCAAATTTTTCCTCTTTACAATCCACTTCTTGGTGATAATTTCTCCTCAGCAATAGTTTTTAACAAAAGCTGTCTTCTGGTTGCTGATGATAATACTAAAATCAAAGAGGAAAACCAAAAATCAAGCACCAGAAAAATTATTACATAAATAAGTGAAACAAAATCCTTGTATAATGAAAATAAATAAACAAATGACTTTTTAAAAAAATTTCTTTGTTAAGAATGAATTTGGACTTTCATTGGAAGCTTGGTGCGTTTATGAAAAATTATATAAAAATTTCTTTTGTGAATATAAATCTGACTTTTATGATTAACTGCAAACAGTATCCCCACTTCAAAATTAATGTACCACAATTTCTGTTCATGTTAGGATGAGATTTTATTATGGATTGGTTTGCCTTTATTGAGAATACGTCAAAGCACATTAAGGCTACCTGCTTAAGGGGAGGAATGTCTTCGTGGAGGACTTTCTAAGATAGACTAACTCATATACACGTTATACACAGGGAAAACTCCGAAAATGCCCTTGCAGCCAGTCCGTTCACCTGGAATCGAACCCAGGTTAGAACTACCACTGTTCAACCACTTTACCGCTGCTGGTGGGCGATTTTGTAATGAAATTAGTAACGTAAACGAACTTGAGACGAATTTTTTAGGGAAGGGTTTGAGTCTAAATTCCAGACCAATTGTATATGTAGAACAGCTCAAATTTAACAGTGAATCCTGCCTGTGGTGACGTCATTTGTAATACTGAAGCACCATCTGCCAAACTTTTCACGTCCTGTGTTTGCTCAGGTGGAAACAGTAAAAGAGTTTCGAATAAAAAAATATACATTAGAGTTAGGTTTCAAAGAAAAACTCGTTATCATATATTTTATCTCTGCTCTTTCGTTAATAAAATTGTTTAAAGAAGTATGTTATTTATAGTATACCATTAATACATTTGTTCTTGATCAACGTGCCTACAATTTGGCCCATAGATGTTGGAATCGAGCCAGTCTGATTCTCGTCAGCTATGGGATTGAAGCCCGCATATCGGACCACCGATGGTCATCTGGGATCATCTACTTTGATCCAAAATTATTTATGTTGTATTTACTTTCTAAACAAGTGAGAGTTACGTAATAAAGGCTAATCCAGACAGATATTTTCAGGCCCACCAGCAACCGAGCGGTAGTCGCTGAACACCGGCAGTTAGCAGTCAGGTCCAAGTTCCGAATTCGGCCAACAGGCTGGCTGGATGGCTGGCGTTTCCGTGGTTTTTCCCATGTGAAACGTCCGTACGGACCAGTTTCCTTAAAAAGGTCCTCCAGGAAGGCATCCTTCCCTTTAGGCAAATAGCCCACGTATGCTTTGCCGTAATCAAATAAATAAAACCAGATATTTTACGTAATTTTTTTGAACTCATTGCTTGTGTATTTTAAAACAAGAAAAGGTAGAACACATCTATGGAAAAAAGAAAATGAATATTTTGATTGCATTAACCGAATGATAACATTAAGCAATGAGAGAAGTAATTTACGAAATATCAATGAAGCTTAACTAAATATAACTGAACATATATAAACATTTCCTTTCGCAGGATTTTAATTAATAAAAAGTCCTTAACAGTTGATTGCCTTAAATTTTTATGCACTTTTTGAACAGTTTATGATGCCTGTAGAAATTATTTGATCAGTGCTGTACTCCCTAATCTCAATACATAGAACACCCTTCACCTCAGTATTTGCAGAAAGTTCACGGATTTCTATCTTCATCATCTGTTATCATCTTCTTTAGATTGTTTATCATATGATTGCTTGGATATGTTACAGAAAGCGACGCAGATATACCCTCTTCTGTCACTGAATCTGCAGCTTCAGACTTTTGGTCAGCCTCTATCTAAGCATTAAATTCCGCGCAATTCATGTTAGTTGAAGATTTTTTCAATTCTTCATCTTCTGTTATTTTATCATTTATTAATAGTGTGGCTTGTTTAAAACAATTCTTTATTTTTATTAGACACGTTTCCGAAACTTTAATATTGCCTTAAATCAAAATCAACATGCTTGGCGACATAACTGTGTCATATGGCGACTACTTTCCTCCATTTCGACCTTATTTTGCAATTTATCCTTTGCTTGGCGATAGTATTGTAGTTTAAAAAATTCGCACTAAAATAACCGACTTGTTAATCACAATAAGCAACGTATTTTCCGTTTTTCCGGGTATAAATAGGAGGGTCCTTATCAATTTGATAACAATATCCGAATGATAACATTAAACGTGATCATATTAAGTAGCACTTATCGTATTAAAATCAAAACTGGCTGCTGTTAATTTTAGATTGATGACACTTTTTACATCTACAGGAGAAATTGCAGATTTCATAAACAGCTATACAATTATCTTATTTATTTACACTTTAAACTAAAGTGTAAATAAATAAAAATCTGAAAGATTTCAAATTTTAACGGTAGCCCAAAAGGGCTTAGTTTTATATGTTTTATCAATACAGATTGTTGATAGAGATGGCTGGTGTAGGATAGCGAAACATTTTATAGCACACTAAATGAATATACATTTAGACTAACATGGGAAAATTATATATCTTCTGAATATTTGCAAAGTAAAAAAATATCTCACTTAATTTTGTAAAAATATTTAATATTTTTCGTTAGACATATCCTGCATTCGATCCATTTTCAATTAAATCAAAAAGTTTTAAAAAAATATTCTCAAGAACTGCTTCTATTGCTTTTAAATAGCTTAATTTGTTAATCAATAACAGACAGTTAAATATAAAAGATAGTTATCTTACATTTTACCGAATGGCAGCAGACTCGAATGAAAAATGACACAATGCATTAAAATAAAAGAACGTAAAATCGGGTTTCGAAACTAACAGCTCTTTTGGACTAAAATTTCTCTATATAATTGTTTACAAATACTTCTCCACATTCTAACGTCAAAACACAAGCGATCATATATCGACGTACTTAATAAAAGCGTTATAAACATCTTCGCAACTGGCATTTGCCAGTTGTTATCTCTAATTAGTAACAGTATATGAATCGAATGCATTAAAAATGAAATTTAGTTTAATTTCTGTTAGTTAAAAAGATGATTAAAAAACCTTTTTGGAACATGAGAAAATGCGTATCATTAAACTGCGGTGTGATCACCGCCAATCACAGTTTATTTCACTCCTCTGATTAATCATTAACTGAACTGCAGTAAGTCCTATTTTAATAAGAGAAAAATTATCAAATTATAAATTTATATGAAAGAAAAAAGTTAAAAAAGAAGAAAGAATAATAAAATCTGAAAGGTTTCATATTTTAACCGTCGCCGGTTTGTTAAGGTGCTCTCTCGCTGAGCTCGCAAGTCTATCAGTCTGCCGTTACACTGTCTCCTATTAACCCATTTTTTTTTTGTCTTCTTAGTTTTATTATTACGCATCATTTTCTTTGCATTTGCGCTGTATATCTTTCAACAGCAAAATTACAAACTTTTTTAAAGCAACATAGCCGTGTGCGTTTAGAATTCCAGATACAGCTTTAATGTTGGCAAACATTTTTCTGTCTTTTTCAGTCTGTTCATCATATCAATGCTGAGTTTTCTTATTAAGATGGCTTTACACAACGTTTTTTTTGGTCCTTTTATTATTAACGTTTTGTGTATTTACTTTATTTATTAAATACCACGTTCTTGGTACTTACTCCACATATAATTCGATTCAACAGTAAAATCACAAAGTATTTAAAATCAGCATATCCTTAGAATATTCGATAGACAGTCTAGCGAGCTGAAGATAAAAAGATTTCATTCTCGTGTTGCCACTGCTCGCTTTGAAATCGTTGAGTTAATAAAAAAAAAATTTTAAGTTTTACAAAATGGGAAATTTATAATGTAACAAATTCGAAATTCAAAATACGGGCTTGCAGGTGCCCATATTCAGGTGGAGGACTACGTTATTCAAAATCTGATGGCTCTATTTACCTTTGTTTTTTGACATATCGAGAAACATGCATACATTCATGCAAGTTCTCCTCTATTTAATTTCGTTAAATATAACACAGGGCGACAATATTTGGTGACCACAATTTGAAACGTGATACAATGCATTTAAGTGTAAAATGCCGTTTCGAGATAGAGATCCCATTTCAGACTAACGTCCTCTTGGGCTAAATCAAACAATTTCTGCAATTACTCCATAGCGTTCGAATTTGTTCTAGTAATTTAAATAAAATTGCAAAATATTTATAAAAATTATCATTGGAAATACTATAAATCAAATGCAGCATTTTAATTCATCATTTAAATATATTATCGAAAAATTATGTAAAGGTTTAAATTATTTAGGAGGGCGTTTATTGGTTTTAAACAGCTCAGTTTGTTAAGCAATTTTAGAATGATTAAACTGAATTAGAAAATTAAATATCTTATATTTTGCCAAATGGCAACATTTTGAAGGTCAGCTATGCACGTGATCGCGTGGAATATAATAAGATAATGATTCCGTTCTCTTGAAGTTTGAATTTAACATTTTAAGAATAATTACTCAAATTTTGATCGTATTAATATTAATTTTTATGTATAATTAGACAATTGTTTCTACCTTTAACATTCGCTAAACAGGTATATGGTATCAATAGCATATTCGCTAACGCAAGTAGCCAACATGAGCAACTGTTAAAATTTTCCCACAATCTTTGAATAAATCTATTTCATTGTTCTCTTTGCTATCCTATTCAATAATTATATTCATCCTAATGAGAAAGATTTAAGGAAAAAAAAAAAAAGAGTCTGTCTCCATTTGCAAGAAAATGTAATCCATAATTTCCTTTCCAAATGAAGCTCAACCCAAATTCTTCAACGGACATAATCGTACTTAACTTCTTCCTTCTTCAATCTTTTCCCAGTCCTAATAATAAAATCCGAGCAATCGCCTGTTTCATGGCTCCATTAAAAGAGCCTCCGCATTGGCTAAGCACTCTGTCTGTATAGACTTGAGCTTGGTGCACTGGTAATTAAATTTTGGCTTTAAATCCCCTTCTACACGGTGCTGCTGTACACGGTGATGCAGGGATTATTCTAAGAGCAAATATTGATTCTTATGTCGTCGGCAATTAGAACGGAGTTCCATTTTCGAAGGGTCTGCGAGGGGTGGGCGATGAGGGTTGCTCCTATCTTGGAAAATGTTTGTTTGTGAATGCTGTCTTTCCTGCTTTGTTATGCGATTGTTTGGAATCTCTGTAGTGAGTTTGTCAAAGGCTTTGATAGTGTATGTACGTATTCATGTACGTGAATGGAGATAATTTATGGCGATGGATGTGAGTGGCTTGGCTTTTCTTAAACACCGATGTTAGTGACCACATTTGAGTTTGGAGTATTGCGATATATTAAAATGGGATTGATAGGGGATACTCATGTACGTGAATGGAGATAATTTATGGCGATGGATGTGAGTGGCTTGGCTTTTCTTAAACACCGATGTTAGTGACCACATTTGAGTTTGGAGTATTGCGATATATTAAAATGGGATGTAGAATTCAGACAGAATGTTGAATTAAAATTCTGTTAATGTCATTTTTCAATTTTCTTTGCTATTTCTTCCGACAGAGAGCGTTACCTTCTCGTTCGCTTTACTCCTTTTGGGTATAAATACAATCATAGCATTTTTTGGAGATTTTTTTGGCTCCTGATGAAGAGGGACCTCTACCTGTTTGCCTTTAAAATTCACAGTGTCTTGACTAAAATCTACGCCAAACACAAGCTTGTTAATTTGCCTAATTTTATGAGATTTTTATTTATTTATTTATTTATTTTTCCTAATGGCGGGTATTAGCTGTTCGACAAGGGCAACTCCTAAAGCCAGAAGTGGTGGCCATTTTATTGTGGAGGCAGTAATAAACGGCCACTGTTGTCTCCTGTGAAGGTACGGACAGTTACAGCCATGCCTTCTCCGGGATTCGAACCCGGGCCGTTTGGTATCGCAGTCGACTCCCCTAACCATTATACCGTCTGGGTGGCATTTTATGAGATGCAGAATTGTTAAAAAAGAAAGGGGAAGAATTTCAGCCTGAAATAGATATTCCTTTTTTTTACTACATGATTTTTTTTTTTAAATTTTTATTTCCAGCGGCGGGCGCTGACCGTTTTAGGCGTTCGCCACTACTAAGGCCGGAAACAGTAGTCACTTTATTACGGAGGTACTCAATAGATGGGTCGCCCTTGCCTCCTATGAAAGGACAGGTAATTTACATCCATGCCTTCTCCGGGATTCAAACCCGGGCCCTTTGGTACGGCAGTCAGAGTCACTAAACGCTTTACCGTCTGGGTGCTAAGATAATGCCATACAATATTTCAGACAAATGTACTGCATTAGATCAAGTCTTTCTGTTGTTTCTTTTCAGATTACTGATATTTTTTCTCAAAAAGGATTCGGCTGTTGCTATATGACACTGTTTACTATTTTCCCTTTATATTGCTTTTACTTTATCATTTCTAAATGCACATGTACTGTTGCATCTTATATGTGTTTTCCGTATATTTGCGTTAAGATAACCTAGTATATTTTATCGTTTGCATTTCTTTATAAATGATAGATATTTCAGACGAAAAATAGTTACAATTCTTATGCTAGAAACTCCTTTATTCTGTTTGCATCAAATGTTCACAATCGGAGGGGGGGGAGGGATTTCGTAGTTTCAGGGGAATGTGTTCAGCGCTTTATTTAGCTGTTAAGTGTTTAGTTTTAGTTTACGACCATTAAAAAAAAAGCTACTTTTATTCAATTTTGGATGTTTATAAATATTTTTCATACATTTTGCTCTTCTGTTTTAAAAAAACACGTTAAAAATAACCTAAATTATTATATATAAGCATTTTTCGAGTTACAGAAAAAAGCAAGGAAGATCTTAAAAGGGTTAATTGGACCGTCAGGATTATTTGATTACGGGAAAGCATGTGTGGCTGTTTGCTTAATTGAAAGGATGCCTTTATGGAGAAGGCTTTAAGAGAATAGACTCATATTAACGTTAGACATGATAAAAAACAAGAAAATTTCCCACATAGCCAAATATTATTTAAAACAGGAGGTGTTCTGAGATTTTACTTCTCGGCCCTGATGGGTTACTCATCTTGCTCAACAGATTCATCTTTAAGAATGATAACGTATCTTAAGCCCTTATAATCAAGTAATGTTTCAAGCTGCATTTCTCATTCTGGCTAATTCTTATTTATTAAAGGTCGATTCAAATGTTAAAGCCACTCATATTTGCTCACGTGCTGTTACTTTCGGTTGAATCAACCTCGGACGTCTGTTACTAAATTAACATTGAAATTTGCTGAATAATTTATTATGTAGCTGTTATCATTAACACGAACCAATAACAACCACTACAAAATTCTTCTTTTAAATAAAAACATTATAAATAATTACAACAAAACAAAGTGATTAAATCATTTTTTATAATTCTTTTAGAAATTCTTTCTAAATCACTTTTTCCTGAAAAAAGAAAATAGGAATTTGGTAAAGGTAATGTAATTATAATGTCGATAAATAAAATAATACATGTATATGTTAGATACCATATGCATTTATTTTCAAGGGGAGAGTAAACAAGGGAAGATATTTATTCAATGCTGTAGGTGCAATTATTTCTCATATGTATTCAAGTTCTAAAGGGGGTTTTGGCATAGGAATAAACTCAAAAGCAATCTGTTAGCTAAACAACTCATTAAAAACTGCACTCAGTTTAGCAGTAGAAAGAGCAAATAGCAAATAGCAAATGAAAGCAAAAATTTTAATTTAGATTGTAATGGCAAAAATATTCAATTCAGAAGTATTCCAGTTCTGAGATAGATTACGAAAAAATTTTTACTTTGTATTTATTATATATAATATTATTATTGCATATTTAATCATTGTGATTATTATTAATGATCATCACATATTTGCAGTAAACTTGAGCTAGCGAAATCAGCGAAAAAATCAGCGAAATCATAGGTGTAAGGGCATTTATGAAAGATAATGTTAAATAATTCGTTACAACATAGTTGATATATATATATATATATATGTAAGGATTAGATCCATATCTCCTAAACGAAAAAATGTGTACATGTTTTTCATATCGCATCATACTACTTTATCAGTATTCTTTGCTGGAAGAACATATGACTCTTCGGATTTCATCACGGGAATCCAATTTTTATCATATACGATTCTGCTTCTTTCTTTAAAAAAAAAAAAAAAAAAAAAAATAAAAACTGAAAGCTTTCAGATTTTATAATTACGCTCAAAGGAACGTTTTTTAACGTTTTGTGTGTTTCCATTATTTATTAACCATCACGTTCTTCGTACTTAAGCCACATAAAGTTACTTTCAACAGCAATATCACAAAATATTTAAAAACAGCACAGCTTTAGAACTTCCGATAGACAATCTTGTGTGCTGGATATAGAAAGGTTATTTTCCGTACAGTGTTGCTATTCCTCGTTTTGAGATCATTGAGTTTGTTAATCAAAAATTCGTTTTATAAAAGTTTTATAAAATTTGAAATCGATAATGAAAAATTCGAAATTCAAAATTCGGGCGTCCAGGTTCCCACGTTCGGCTGGAGCACTACATTATTCAAAATTAGATGACTCTAAGTGTAGTTTCTTTCACAATGCGAGAAACATACATACATTTATGCAGATTCTTCATATTTAATTTCTTTAAGTATAATGCAGGACTCTAATATTTGGTGACAACAGTTTGAAAAGTGAAATGAAGCATTCTAAGTGAGCATGCAGTGTGAAGCCGCAGAGAAATATTTAGTAACTTCTATTTCTCGAAATTAATGAAAGGCGTATACGGTTAAAGTTACATCTAAGGACCGGATACGGTTACAGTTAGGGATCAATTACATTTATTGAGTCATAATAACAATTACAGTTGTAAGGTTTTAGTTAAATTAACAAAGTTTTATTTTAATTTAAATCTTTCTATCTCTTCTCATGTTTCAACTTCCCGTCAGAAGAAGCGCGCGTTTTCAGCTTATACTAATTTTTTGAAGTGGAACCAATGACTATTTAAACCAGAGGCAGTGTGAGACAGCTTTTAGTCTCAGATCACGGTCATTCTGTTCGACGTTCGCCTGACCAGCTAGCAGCTAAATTATAAGCCATAGTGCTTGCTACGTGATTGCTTATTGAAATAAATCCAAGTGCGCTAGTATTAGTAATTCTTGCTACGCAGCATTTAGTTAGAGGCCAACTCCGCGATTAGCTCTGTGAGCAAAGATTAATTAAATTTCTATTTAGCTTTAGTTTAAATTCTGATTGTTATGTCTTTTACTTTCTGTATCCCTCCCGAGTTGGGAAGTGATTTGTAAATAATATTGATTTAATAAAAGAGGATTTTAAATCCCTTTCAAATGCAGTTATTCTTAAGCACAGTATCTACAACCAGAACATAGCTGCATTCAGCTCTCTGTTCCAGAGCAGGACTTAGAGACTTTTCAGCTGTTCACGAAGATGTTTGCCAAAACTACGCACAGAACACTTAGTCCTGACACAGTTATAAAGGAACCGCACCAAAATGTAGCTAAATGGTTTCCGTTTGATGATTTTTTACGCTTTATTGCAAATACCATCTCCAGCTTACTCCTATCATTTACTCAGTGTTAAATAGACTTGCTCCTGTATTTTCATTCGAGAGAGATTCGTGTATTTCAAGCATTTCCCGTTACATATGCGAAAATATTACAATTTCACATGCAATTTTTACATATAATTCATTTGCCTACATACAAAATTCGTAACAGTATTTATTGAAGTGGTTCTGTTCATCTTTAAGCACTTAAAATTAATAATAGTGACAACAACAATCTGTACTGTCACATCTTCATTAATAAATACTCTAAATAGATTTTAGTCTTCAACAAAGTTAGGATGAAAAGACTTATAAATGTACCTAAACATGAGCTTTTTTTGCAATATGAATAGGTTTATATTTATAATTTATTTAAAAAAAAACAAATTTATGTTGCAGAATTTCTGTGTAATAAATCATATTTAGAAATATTATAACAGAACAGTTGTACTGCAAAGTTATTTTTTTAGTCTTGTGGTATTAAAATTATCGTATTAAAAAGTGAAATCTCGATTACTCAAACGATCAGTTAAAATGTTAAGTTGGATAAATCTCAATGAAAATTTAGAAAAAACTTCGAAAAACAAATGTAGAAGTAATGAGCAAAATTCCTCGAAACCTTCTACTTGTTCTTCTTAGTGTAGGTGATACTATTATGTAAGTATGGGTTTCTAATGGATCGAATGAACTGAGAATCGATGATAGCTTGATAAAATTTATTTTTAAGAAAGACCTTTCAGTTCTGGAACTTTTCACAAAAGTACTTATACAGTTCATCTCAGTATGGCAAAGCCCAAACAGTAGTTACCATTACAAATTACTAAAATAAAACAGCCGTCGCGGATTGACCTCTCAGTGACCTTAATATTCTGAGCTGAGTTCTGAGCTCAGAACTGAACTGAACTAAGAACTGGTGCTCTCTTTTGGCCTTATATAGTTTTCACCCGTCCAATACCTCAGTACCTATGATTTCTCGAAACTTTTGGAAGGCATATGTAGTTACAGCTACATGTAACGATCAGACTAAGTTATGCAGGGATCGGACCAAAATAGCGCTGAGGTTGGCGACTTTTGGCGATTTCTCGCCAAATTTGGAGACGAATATTAATCGTCAAAACCATCGCCAGCTTTTGGTAAGATAGCCATTTTTAAAGCAATGTTAAATGGACTTGCCCTTGCAACATTAATTTTCGACGCACCTTCGCTGAGGCATTTCATGTTATATTATTGAAGAGTTAGTATAATTTACGTATAATTTCACTAAAATTATTTACTTATATACAAAATTTGTAACAATAGTTCAGACCTTCGATTTCTCTTAAGACTTCTCTTGATAGCTAGTCCTCTATCTAATCGTCATATACATTTGAGACTCGTTCATAACACATTTGCTTCTTTAAGTCTTAATTCTTGGAACAAAAATATCTATTTACGAATAATTTAGTCTTAATTACTGTACATAATGGTTAAGTAACTTTGAATACATTTTAAGTAACCTTTATCCAATGCTCGAAGAGAAAAGTGCATACGTTCCTGTTTATAATGCGCAAAAATCAGTTAATGTGTATATTTGTAACGAATCTTTGCAACTTTTTTATTCATATTATTGAAAAATATAATTTAATGCTGATCTAAAATGCGTACTAAGTGAAAATATATTCCCGTTCAGTTAAAATAAGTAACACGAGGTTCGAGAATAAATGCTTAGCTTGACATAGTATTTGTTATATGAAATAGTATTTTTCGTATATTTCGTTTTTTTTTTTTTTTCAAATAGTGAATATCGTATTTTTGCCTTTAACATTTTAACTCTAGATTTTGAAAATTTAAAAAATCTTCGCATAATTTTCTCCTTCCTCTGTTGTGGATAGTTTTCTTCTCTGCAAGCTAGTTTATTGGTAACGTGTATTCAGTTGATTATTTTTAATTTTATTCAGTGCATTCAGTTTGTACTGATATTTTTGTATTACATTTCATCAATTTTATTTTTCCCTTGCATTTATTATTGGAAACGTATTTTCGGCAGAATCTTCGTTATACTACTCGGACGTGGCAGGTGTTCTCACACTTAAGAAACTTTTCAAACACGTGAGTTCACCTTACTTCTACTATTTACGTTCCAGCTCACTGTAGCCTTAGCTGTATTGATGTGTTTCAAACTTTCGAAATCGAAGTCTATTTTTCGTCCCCCTTCGTTCTTCCAATATCCCTCTTGAGAACTGCGGTCAAGACCCGTGTGGTGCCCTGGGGCTTTACAAGATAACTGGTGCTACGTTACTGTTAGATACCTGTGAGATATCAATTCAATATCCGTTAGATACTGTAATGTTAATATTGGTATATATTCCTATTGGATCGTAGATTTCTTTTAAAGAGACATTATTGTTATAATTGCCAGTAGTTTATCTATGATTCATTTTCCTTTGTTTTGTTTTTAGTACTGTAACTGTGTTTAAAAGTTTGCATACTTAGCAAGCTAGACGCGACAACAGCGGCAATTGGAACTGGAATAACTGTGTTCTTCAGAAATTAAATTATTCACATTAATAATGCCGCCCAATTGAGATAATGGTTAGCGATCCTGACTGCCATACCGAAGAGCCCGGGCTCGAAACCAGGAAAAGACATGGATGTTTGTAAATGTATAATGTCTGTGCGACATGAGGGGACTCTAAATAAGCCAAAAGTTCTATCGAGAGGTTGTGGTAGGGGAAGAGGGGGTGGGAGATCCTCGGACGCGTCACACCGAGGTGCTCTCCATCAAAATTGGGGGAAATACATTGGGGGGTGAGTAAAGTCGTACAAGGCTCTTGCCAAAGACAGGCGCATTGCACTCCTTGTCACAATGAATTTCGTGGGCTTGTTCTGATGTTACTATCAGATAAATGAGATAAGTCGCAACCACAGCAACACATTAATATTCTAGATTTTCAGACGATAAAATTAGTTAAAAAAAGGGAAAACATACTTGAGAAAATGCGGTAATTTTTTCACACGTTTTGAATATTAAAAAAGGTGTCACCCTCCTCTCATTAAGATCAAACTTCAATGGCTTTTAGGGAATGTAGTACAATTGGCTACTTGCCCATCAGCTTTAATTTAAATCTGTGCACACAAACTGCAGTTCCCTCTGCCGTCTTTTCATGAAGCGTGAATTCTTTCAAGCTCTGCTCATACTGCTGCAATTGATTTAGAACTTGTTGTTGTGTATAATTCGTTTATTGTTTAAATAAGTAAAGTGTCTGAAAATCATCTTATTTTTGACATTGTATTTAGCTATTTTAATTCACCATTTCGTGCTCTCGAGACTCAGCTCTTGTCTTTCGCTGTCATTAACTCTTCGGATACTCTCTTCGTCATGATGATAGACTTACCCGCCGTACGACAGTTGAAGAAGTTTTGTCCGACTGCAACGCGACGAAGCGAAGCGAATCACTCAGCCAAATGCTCACATGAGCTAAACGCTCAACTGACGCGATTCCACTGCAATTTCTAGCATTTCAGACAATCCACAGAGGGTGAGACAGGTGAATCAAAGAAGATGGAGGGGAAAAAAAAGTCAGCTCTAAGGAGTCGGAGATGTTTTTTGCTCCTCCCCCCTGTCGTACCCAAACTGTTTGGTGAATCTAATTATTTGACGTTTCAGATCAGCCAAGAGTAATTTCCCCGCCGTCAGAAAAATCTATTTAATGTCTGGCTTTAAGGTTCGCAAATGTTAATCTTCAGCGTTTCGCATTGTCAGAGCAATTTCCTCGCTCGTTGCCATTGTGGAAAAAGAAAAGAAAGGAACTGGAGGAGAGAAGGAGAAAGTAAAGAATTTTTTTGCCCTTTTTTGTTGTTTTTATTGTTGTGTGTTGTATGTATGTCCCAACTTTATTCATCCGGTAATTTGCTCGTTGGTGTCTTTTCGACGCAGCTGGTATTTGCCATATGTCATGCAGAGAACGACAATGTAATTGCAGTTATTCATTTGTTTGCGGGCATAATTTCCTTTTTGGCACCGAGGTAGAGTGTTAGCTGAAACTCAGTCACTTCATAATCACCGCTGCTACTTGTAAACCATCTTTTAGTGAGGTGATGAAAGCCCTAATTGAATAATTCAACCTTTTCTCGAACGAGGGAGCTAAAAATCTTCATATAATTAAACAACTTTTCACATTCTAATTTTTTGTTAATGCAAGTTCAAGGCTCATTCTGAAAATAGCATATTTATAATTAAATAGTAGCTTCCAACGTATTTGAGAATATGCTAGCACAAAAAATAGGATTACTATCGTAACCAGTTAATTCATTTCCTTAGACCAAATTATGCCTCTTTAGAAAAATTCAGCAGTTATGCTAATTGAAACACAAAATAATACACTTTCATTCGCTAAGTCAAACAAAGTATTTGTTCCATATTGAGAAGCTGTGTATAATTTGTCATGAAAAACATTAATATTTACAAGAACTTTTGCTCTATTTTAAGTCCAAAGCGCAATTTGCCCAGAAGAAGTATTAATTTCGTTTTGGCATTTTGAGTCGATTCACTATAAACGTTGATTCACTTTTCAAATTATTGCCACCAAATATTAGAGCCTTGTATTATATTTAGAGAAATTAAATAATGAAGAATAGGCATTAAATGTATGTATGTTTCTCGCATTGTGATAAAAGTGATAGAGCTATAAAATTTGAATAACGTGTCCATCTGAATATGGGCATCTGGAAGCCCTAATTTAAATTTTTGTATTACCTATTTCATATTTTGTGAAACTTTAAGAATTTTTCATTAGCAAACTCAACAATTTCAAAGCGAGCAATGGCAACACTGTAAGAGAAGAAAATTTTTATTCACCTCCAACCATTTGAAATTCTAAAGATATGCTCATTTTGAAATTATTTTGTGATATTGCTGTTGAACTGAATTTTATAGTTTAAGTGCGTAGAACATGATATTTAATAAATAAAAGTAATACACAAAACGTTAAGAAAACGCCCCTTTAGGCGTAATGTAAAATCTGAAAGCTTTCCGATTTTTGTTTATTTATTAAAAATAAATTCGACTTACTAACTCTATTAATGTATAATAATTGAGTAACAGAAAAACGAATAATCACATTATTTCGTTTTCAAAAGTCAAATACATCTAGGATATTTCAAAACATTTCAAGCTTTTGTTTAAGTTTAATAAACTGTTTTGAATAAATCATGAATTCGGATTTTTTAATCTTAAGTACTTAAAATAATTCCGGAAATATTACAATGACATCGTTCATAGTCATTGATAAGCTTTCATATCACAGAGTTTGGGAAAACTAAAATTCATTAATTTTGGCAAAGAGGAAAAAGGAAGCAAAAACGATAATCTGAAAGGGTTCAGATTTTAACGGTCGCCCAAAAAGATTTATTAAGGTTTTCCTATCCTCTCGCTGAGCTCGCAGTCTGCGATTGCACTCATTTCTGCTAACCCATTTCTTTTTGTCTTTTTAGCTTTATTATTAAGCGTCATTTTCTTCGCACTTAAGCCACATGCAATTCAACAGCAAACTTTCAAAAATTTTAAAAGCAGCATGTGCTTAGAATTACCAATGAAGTGTTGACGTACATTTTTCTATTTTTTGTTTTTTTCTTATATCTATGTAGAGTACCCATGTCTCATCATATCCATGTAGAGTTTTCTTAGTAAGATGATTTTCAAAAGAATTGTTTTTGAGGCTATTGATGTTTCGTGTATTAAATTTATTGATCTAATTCTCATGTTCTTCGCTCTTACGCCACAGTTGAGTGGTAGAATCATAAAATATTCAAAACCAATATATCATTTTAATTTCTGATATAGAGTCTCGCGCCCTGGGAATAACAATGTTTTCAGATCGTTGAGGTTGTTAAAAATGTCTTAAAGTTTTACAAAACATGAAAAATTCGAAATCAAATATTCCTGCTTCCAGGTGCCATGTTCGGGTGGAGGATTACGCTATTCAAAATTTGTTACATGCAGTCACGCAGATTCTTCATTTTTAATTTATTTAAAAGTTATACAGGGCGATAATATTTCGTGGCAACAATTTGAAAAGTGATTCAGACGTTTGAAGAGATACGCTACCAAATCCCGTTTCGAGATTAATAGCCCATTCGAGCTAACACCCTTTGGGCTAATAATCTTATTATTGACATAACTTTTAGCACAAAAGAGCCATTAGTCTCGAAACATGTTTTGCATTGTTTACCTTTTCATTCGAGTCTGTTGTGATTTGTTAAAATGTAAAACATTTATCTTTCCAAGTGAATCTGTGTGCTATTGAATCGCAAACTATATGAAAGCAATAAATGCAGTTCTTAAGAATACTAATTTTTTACTTTTTGATCTAATAACTAATTAATTAAAACATTAAATAATTTATAGGGTTACGCTACTTATATTTTACATTTGAAGTATAGAGAGGATATATAATGTCCTCATATTAGTGTAAATGCACTTTCAAAGAACCGTTTTGGACGACCCTTAAGATTTGAAGTCTTTCAGATTTTTTTAAACATCATTTCTGTTATTTACAGTAAGATGTTTCAAATATTGCTTCTCTATTTTGGATGTAAAAAATACTTGCCTTTTGCTATATTTAGATTAAGATATTCAAAAGCTTTTTTAAACAATATTTATATTAAAAATTATCACAGAAAATATCAGTCCATATGGTCAAAATTTCTGCTATTCACAGAGAAAATTATTTGAGCAATATGAAAATAATAAGCAGATTTCAAATCATTTCTGTAATGGCATGAAAGGTTAACTTATTATACCAACCGAAATGCTAAAGCATAAATGTTAAACGCCTTTAAAAGGCAAACTTTTCTTCCAAAACATAAAAGTATAGTCATCAAAATAAAAGGCTCGTTTGTTGGGAAGGAAGCAGCTATCAAATAGGAGAACTGGGGAAAATTATGTGGCAGCGCCTCTTCAGAAGCATCATTCAACGAATCTCTGCCAGTACTATTTGTACAGTGTATACAACCACTGTAAGGACACAGCCTCATTTACATAGGCATGCGGTGGCTTTTGGTCTTGGTTCGTTAGCTCTGCGTCGTAACCTTAATTTTCTGCGAACGCCAATAGCTGGGAAAGTTGAAGCGTACAGAAATTGGGAAATACTAGCTAACAGGGGGCGCTGTAAGTTCATTAAAAAGGGGGAGGCAAGCGAGACTAAGCAATCGAAAAATGCAACAGAATCGTTAACATTCCAAAGAATCGGCCAATCAACAGATGCAACTTAGAGTGAAGTTTCTGGATTGGGCAAGAAGTTTTCGTTTTTCTTTTTTCTCAAAATGAGACTTGATTTTTTTCCCCCGTTTTGTTAAAGAATTTTAATTTTTTGCTCAGATTTCAGTGGCCGGGTTGCATATTTAGAGCGTAAATTAATCAGTTTTGTCCAGAAACTTTTGTTCTTGATTATGCTTGAAAAATCTATGATCTGTGATCAAAATCTACAACAGTTAAAAGCAATTAAAATTAGAATTTCAAATTAAATTTTTTAGTGTATTCTTTCAAAATATTCAACTTGAACTTCGATAATAAACAATGAGATGCATTTCGCAAGAGAATAAGAAGAATGTCTTTGTTTGTTTACATTAGATATACATAAGTCATGTGATCTCTGAGGTCATTTACCTTGTTTGTTTACATTAGCTATGCATAAGCCACGAATCCCTGAGGTCATAGGAATGTGTCTCACTGCATGCGATTTTGGCAAATTTTAAACTCTTTTTTTACTTCCTTCTATGTAAAAACGAAAGTATTGTAACCGCGAAAAATTTCGGGTATCATATTTCAACGAAAATATCCATTTTGACCGCTATCGAATGCAATATAACTATGTTTTTGCAAGGCATCTGTACGTAAGGACAGAATAAAGGACTCTTTTTTTCACAAACGAAAAGTGATTTTAAATGGATTCAGAAGAGATTTTTTACGTGGCGTCTGTACGTACGTATCTATGTATGTATGTATCTCGCATAACTCAAAAACGATTAGCCTCAGAACGCTGAAATTTTGTTTACATTTTGTTTACGCTGAAAATTTGTTTTATAACATGTAGATGTGCACCTCCTATTTTGGTTGGGATCGCCCTCACCAAAAGTATATGGCGATATATATATGTATACGTTTATATATATACTTATATATATATATATATATACTTTTGGTGAGGGCTATGTATTTCGCATAACTCAAAAACGGCTAGCCTCAGAACGCTGAAATTTTGTACACAGGACTGCTATAACATGTAGATGTGCACCCCGCATTTTGGTTGCAATCGGCCGCATCAAAAGTATAAAAACATAGATATATATATCCACTCTGCTATTCGGCTCAGTGAGCTCAGTTTCTTTATTCTTATATGTTTCTAAATTATACATTTTTTGCTTTCAAAAGGATTGAATTATGTTGTTCTTATCTTCCGCTTAAGGTTTTTAAAGCTTTAGTTAACCTGCATGTTATAGTTGTAGAATTATCAAAAATTTAAAACTTGTTTAAGTACGGCTAAGACTAATTTTTTTACCAAAGCAGCCATATTTGTTTACATTTGAAACTTAGCAAGAATAACAGATTTGTTGCCAATTTAGAGAAACTAAGCTAACAACAAAGTAACGTCTTTTTTTATTATTGTGAATTAAATTATACTTGATCCATTTTGGAATTATCATTTAAGTTATTGAATTATCCCGTATATTGAATCAGCATAGCCTCCACAACAAATTAAGTCAGTTTCTGCGCCTTCAGTGTCTTTTTGCCGAGTGAGACCAAAAGTAAATTTTTAGTTTTGTGCACCGAAAATTCTGCCTTTTTGCCCGTTGGCCAAATTGCTTGTTTTTGTGTGGAAACTGTAATTTTAATTGTAAAATTTTTTTAATTGTTATAAATATATTTAGTGGTTTATGTTTTTTTATATCTTTCAAATTTTAATATAGATATTTGAGCTTTTACGTATTTTTGCCTTGTTGCGAAGGGAGAATTGAATTAATTGAATGGGAAATATATTTCTAATGAAATTCCAGGAAATAAGTTTAAATGAAAGGCAGGGGAAAATGCTTATAATTTAATATTCCGTACAAGGTAGTCATGTGGCGTAGACATTATATTTTTTAATATAAAGTTCATAGAGCCAATACAAGGTTTATAGTTCAAATGTCCATAATAGAAATGCCTACGAGATTCTGAGGTATTTTCTCCCCTCTTTCCGCATGCCTTCGTGGTGTAATTGGAAGCATACTCGAAGCATATTTGGGGCTTCCAGCGTTCGAGTTGCGGGGAGGGAAATAGGCATTTTTTACTTCTGATTTAAAATAAGCTAATGATTCTACAAGAAGTTATAATCATATCCATTTTGAAGCTTAAGTAAGGAAAATATAAGCATACCTTTCAGAATGAGGTCTAAAAAACGAAAATAATTTTTGAAACATATATTGTTATAATCGTGAAACTGAAGATGAATCCCAGACAGCATGGATTTTGAAGTAATAGTAGTATTTTAAGGAAGAGGCACTTAAAATTCTTTTAATTTTTAAAGATCGTGGCAGAGGAAAAGAATAGACCCTCTGATTTCTCTGTCCTCGGGATAACAGATTTAAGTTGTTCTTAAAATTTTCATTCATGATCCCTTTCCCTCATCGAGACTTTTTTCACTGCCAGAGATATTAAATAAAAAAGATACAAAAATAAATGTTTCCGTCACCATTCTTCTATAAACGCAAAAACGCCGGCTAGCCCTAAAAGCATTTACTAACGGAGCACAGGAACAGTTACAAAGAAACTGCACACCAGAAGAGAACATACGCTAAAAAGCAACTCTTAACATTTAAAATTTACGTTAGGGTAACGGAGCCATAATAATGGAGAATCTATCCAGAGCTTTAATTGTTTCGGTACTTCTTAGCTTTGGCGATAAATCATAATTCTGGACGGACGCACCAGAGCCCTAAATAAGAAGATTCTTTAACTAAACAAGAATTTTGGTAGAAATTTGATATCGAAAATTTTATTTTTTGAAATAAAATTATATTGAAAGTCGCTTGTTAAATTTTAGTTTATCTCTTTACATTTTATTTACGCTCATGTCCATAACTTAAGGATAATGCAAAATCAGGCAAAGGAAGAGTTAGAAGCAAAGCAAATTTGACTTATTTGTTAAGCTTATTTATTAAACAAAAGGTAAGAGCAAAAAAAGAAGCTATATGTTTGATATTATTAAAAAAATTAGCGATTTTTTGTCCCTGGAGCAAATTACAAAAAAAAAACCTATTTACAAAAAACCAATGCTACATGGTTGGTATGATTGTTAATACATTGTATATCTCCCAGATGGTGCAATACAGTCCGTACAACGCCTAGGCATGCTGAATATCAAATTATCGATCTGATCTTGGGGATATTACACCACTCAAAAAGCAATGCTCTCCGAAGTTCCGGTAGACATGTAGGAGGAGGTTGACGGGCTGCAACTCCTCGGCCAAGCATGTCCCACACGTGCTCTACTGGATTCAAGTCCGGTGAGAATACTGGACAGTCCATACGGGTGATATCCTCCGATTGAAGGCATTCGCTTATGATGTTTGCACGGTGAGGACGGGCGTTGTCATCCATAAACACAAATTGTGCGCCCATGGCGCCACGAAACAAACGTACGTGTTATTCCAGAATGACGTCCCGATAGATTTGGCTTGTCATGGTTCCAATTTGAACATGCAGTTCAGTTCTGGAACCCAGAATAATTCCACCCCAAACGAGCACTCTGCACCGGTGTCGTTCAGTGATGTTTTCTTGGTGGTAATGGGTACCTGGAGCTCTCCATATGAAATTTCGGCGAGAATCAGACTGCAATCTAAACCTGGACTCGTCGGAAAACATCACAATATAGTACAATACTGTACGAAAAAAAAACATTTTTATCTCCAACGCGCGAGATTGTATATCGAAAATTCTAAAGATATGCCGTTTTGAAATGTTCATGATTTTGCTGTTGAATCGAATCTTATTTGCCGTAAGCGCCAAGAACTTGATATTTAAAAAATAAAGTAAACACCGAAAACGTCGATAATAAAGGGACAAAAAAAGTTTTGTGAAGACATCTTAGTAAGAAAATTGAATATTGATATGATGAACTGGGAAAAAAAAAAAGAAAAATGTTGTGCCAACTCATAACGCTACATCGGGAGTTCTAAACGTATATTGGTATGCAGCTTTTAAAATACCTTCACTTCCAAAAGTTAAGTACGAAGATGTAAAATGAAAAAAAAAATCAAAAAATACAATTTTGATTGACACAAAATTCGGCAGGAAAGTAGCATATATATTTATGCATAAAACAAAATCAATAATTATATGCAGAAATGAAAACAATATTAAATTTTTGTAAGTTATCAGATAATGACATACTGGAGACTTAAACAGAATTATGTATAAAGTGAAAATAAACAGCATAAAATGAAAAGAAAATAGGGTATGTGATCGCCCCCTCACCTGTATACAAAGTTTACACCTTGTGACCATGCTTTCAATTAGGTGGTCAACCACCGCAGAATTAAGCAATCGCCATTCTTCTTGTAGAGCAGTTTTCAGCTCAATAAGAGTGACTGGAGGTGGGAAACGTGAAGATACAGCACGGCCGAGAGCATCCTAAAGATTTTCATGGGATTAAGGTCGGGCGATTATGCTGGCTCTGCTATACGCGCAATCCCTTCACTCTCCAGGTAGTCATCGACTATGTCAGCTCTATGGGGGCGTGCGTTATCGTCCATTAAAACAAAAGTAGGGTCAACTGCTGCAGCGTACAATCTCACAATGGGTTCTAGGACTTCATCTCGATACCGGACAGCCGTCAAAGAACCTGTTTAAAGATGTGCAGATCGGTGCGGTATCCTAATGAAATCCCTGCTCACACCATAATGATTCCGCCTCGGAATGCGTGATGTTCGGTGATGTTTCGGGACTCATTGCGTGTTCGTTGTTCACGCCGTACCCTTATACGCTTGTCATCTGGCTCCAGAGCAGATCTTGACTCATAAGTAAGCATGACATTGCCCCAGTCAGACACATTCCAATTGACGTGTTCCCGGCACCACTGTAATCGTGCCCCTCTAGATTGGATGGATAGAGGAACACAAACTCGAGGCACCCGGGCGTACATTCCACTCACATGTAATCTTCAGCATACAGTAGCTGCAGATACCGCCTTACTAATGGACGCTGTAACCGTAGATGTCACACGTGTGGAAGTTGTTCTGCGATTCCGCTTGGCTACAATAGCAATAGATCGATCTTCCGCGGGGGTTGTAACCCTTGGGCGACCGGCTACAGGCCTTCGGGCAACTGTCTGTGTGGTTTGGAATTGTTTCCATAAACGTGAAATTACAGAATGATGAACGCCGAAGAAAAGAGCAACATCTGTGATCGACTGTCCTGCTTCAATGCGCCCTACAGCACCCCAGCGCTCAGAATCTTCCATTCGTCTTCTGGAAGTCATAGAAACACGTATGTCTTGAAAAATTGTACGAATGTTTTAAACACCTTCTATCAACACTTACAATCAACTTCTGTAACCCTTCATAAAGCTGGCTTCTTATAAGACTGCCTTTTTTGCATATTTCTTGACATGAAAGCGCGATTGGCTGTTACCTAACAGATTTGCATACTTCCATCTACCTCTGCTGCGAATTGCACCCTCTTCAATTCTGATTGGCTTCCGGAAATTAGCATTTTTCTCTCCGTGCTTAACTTTTGGAAGTGAGTGTATTTCTAATTTTGCTGTTGAACTAACTGTATATGGAGTAAGAGCGAGGAAAGTGATTCTTAAAAATAAAGCTTAAAAGATAAAAGAGATGGGTTAGTAGGAGTGAGTATAACAGCAGACTGGTAGACTGAGAGGTCAGCGAGAGCGTAAAAAACACTAACAAACCCTTTTGGGTGACCGTTAAAATTTGAAACCTTTCACACTTGTTTGCTGCGTTATTTTTAACATCACGATACGGACATAGCTGAATTGTGTGTTGCTGTAATTTTCTCGTCTTTTAATATTCAATAAAGTATTTAATTTTAATTTGTTATTTAATCGTTTTACTTATTTAATTATACATAACACGAATAAAATATTTATTGGTTTTAAATGGCGAAGATTTTCTCCAGCTATTTAAGACTACAATTTTTTTGGCAATTGTATACGTAAATATCAATATTTTACAATTTTACATTCGCAAGAGGATAATAAAAATGTGTTTGCAGAGACATGAAAAACATCCAGTTTGATTTTTTTTTTCATTCCTTTTGGGGACAAGGGACCTTTTTGTCACAAAATCTTGCAACTATTCTAAGAAGTAACCATCCATGTGTTGTCGAAAACTAAAAAAAAACTCCTTACGAGAGAGAAACAAACATTTCATTAAAAAACTTTTCTGGTTCCCAGTCTCTTAAAAAAACAGCCAAGGAAATTTTACTTCTGCTTTTTGCTTCTACACGGATTCCGAATTAACGAATGGAACTTTTCACCGCACAATATTTCTTCTTGTATAAAAACTTTACCATAAAAAAGGGCTAACAACGGGTAACTTCCCTTTTTTATGCTTCCGGATTAAAAAAAAAAAGGCGAAGAAAAAATTCACTAGCGATAAAGAAATTCTATGAGCGAGAAATTCCCGAACTAAAATTAAATGTGGAATTAAGGAAAAAGCGATGGCTTGTGTTTTTGCTCTCATTTTCAGCGAAGTCAAAAAGCGAAGTCGCTTGCTTGCATCGCTCTCTCTTTTAAAATATACCCTCCCCGTTTCTTCCCCCTTTTTTGGGGGGGGATTGCCTACATTGACTCATTTCTTTCATGCAGTGTTGAAGCAGAAGTAGAATTAAAGAAATAAGAGGGGAATACGGAGAAGGGTTTTAAGCATTTTTGTATGCATCATCTTCAAGCTGATTTTCATTTCACCAGTACGGATATACCTTCTAGCATATAGTGACTCGGAATCAAAGAGTGACTAGACTTCACGATAGAAAGAAAGTACCGTATGTTTCGACGTATATAGCCCACTTTTAATAGGAAAAATAAGAGCGAAATTCATGGGCGCGCGTTATACACCGGATAATAATAGATTTAAAAATAAAGAAAAGATGAACATGCAAAAATCTGCATGCATCTAAATGCTGTTTACTTAAAAGAAATATCATAGCTTATGAA
Source organism: Stegodyphus mimosarum (assembly GCA_000611955.2). Lineage (NCBI taxonomy): Eukaryota > Metazoa > Arthropoda > Arachnida > Araneae > Eresidae > Stegodyphus > Stegodyphus mimosarum. The sequence goes on along the minus strand of KK117623.1, from coordinate 78,738 downwards.
CTGAAAATTTTTAATTATCGTTTAACATGAAAAGTTCGTCATATTCGCCTTTCGTTATGTCTTCAGCAAATAATCAAATTCTGTTTCGTCTTCATCATCACTGTTACTCTGATCCATAAATAAATAGTCATCTTCCGTTCCATTTAGATTATTAGAAATACTACATTTTTTAAATGACTTCTGAATTACGTCGCATTTAATTCCATTCGGATTTAACTCCAGGATTCGTTTATTTCTAGACTTGCATGACGCATTTGTAAATTTTGTAAATGTTTTTTCATCTTCTAGCAACCACGTATTTCACTGTCATTTTAAATTTTCTTTGAATCTCTTATTGACACACACAGTTGAAGGCTGAACCAATGGTGTTAATCCGCCTGGAAAAACAGCCATGTCTTTATTACGCTCTTTCAACAATTTCTTCGCATTATCCGTTAAATGGGATTTTAACATGTCCCGAACTAAAAGATTATCTGAATTCTTTAAGGCAACAGGATGCTTTTGTCAAACATTTCTAATCCACAATTTCGCAACGTTTATGCGTATATATTCTTTCTCGTTAACATGAATGAAAATGTCACTTGAGAAATTACATTTTGGCACCGTCTTTCTTTTAAAAATAACTATGTGCTTTAATTTCCGGACCCTGGCGCCCAAGCGGCATAGTGGTTAGTGTCGCTTACTGTCCTGCCGAAGACCCCGGGTTCGAATCCAGGAGAAGACATGGATGTTTGTAAAGGCGAGTTTACATTTCTCCGAGTGACTTTCCGCGAGTCCCTTGTAACGCCGTCTCGAACCGAGTGAACGGACCTGTAATCTGATAGATTGTTTACACCAATCAGAGCCGGAATGAACCCCCCCCCTCCATTTGTTTGCTAAATAGATACCGACGTGGCAGTTGCAGTGCTTGGAGTTTCCGAAGCAGTTTCCAACGAATTAATTTCTGTTCTGGGGGGAGGAAGAAGAAGGAGGAAAGTAAATCAATACGTGACTGGGGGAGCTCGGCGTGATGAATTGGGAGCTTTAAATAAACTTTTAAATGAAATTCGCAGCGAGGATATCCAAAGTTACAAAAACTTCATCAGAATGGATGAAGTAGAGTTTGAAACTTTATTGGAAATGGTCACTCCACTTATTCCAGAAAAAAAAAAAATTTCTTTCCAGATGCTCCGCCAGCAAAATTAAAACGCAGGTAGCGCTTCGGTTTCTGGGGACGGATGACTCCTATAGTTCTTTGCAATATTTATTTCGAGTGCAAAAGCCAAAAGACGTGTTTGAGGGCCTTTTCTGTGTGTGAGGTTGAGCGAAAATTATTAATCTTTTAATTGAACTTTCCAACTCCAACACCCTCAAATTTTAACATGTTAATGATATCCTCATACGCCTTCTGTTGGCGATTTTTACTTTAATACTTCCGACTGATCATTTGTAAATAAAATCTAATTTCTTGTCCAAATAAAACGAAAAGTCTATAAATAAAATTTTAAAATTTTAGATTATACTTTATTCGATGTAATTGGCCATAGGGAAAAATTGGTTTTTCGAAATTTATGTCAACAAAATCAAACGTATGCCCTTTTATTTATTTTTTTAATTGAAAACTGTTATTTTATTGGATAGTTGAATAACATATAATTTAATTGTTTTTTGATTGAAGAAACTTCAGAAATAAATATGTTTAAAATAAATATTTTGAATCCGTTACTCTTATTTAATTTCCTTCTATGTTTTTTCTACAATATCAAAAACTTAAATTCATTCTGATCACTAGTTATATCCCCGTTATGTTTAGGTATTTGTAAGCAATGGTCGTAATATCTGAATAATACTCCATAGTACTCCATAATACTTCACAAGGTACATATGCATTAAAAATGCCGTAGTTAGATTATCGCTCCATGTCGGCATTTTCGACATGACGGAAAAATTGGGCCCAACATCTCTACGAACACTGCTCGGAGTTACTGCCTGGATAGATTTTTAACTGGTTCGAAGTAGAAACGGACTCGCTGACTCATCTGTCCTACGTTTCTATTTAGAAGAAGTGAGCGTCAACGAAATCGTAACGAGATGCTCGCTGTGGGTCGCCCGGAGAGATGTAAACGGGCCTTAAATGTATAGTGCCCGTGTGGCCATGGGGCACTAAATATGCGGCGAACCGAAAGTCATCTCTAGAGGTTGGTGGTAGAGGAAGGGACATGGGAAATTCCCGAACCTGTCCTCTCGGGCTGTTCTTCATCAAAATTGGGGGGCGGAACTGAGCTAAATCGCATTGTCACCTGTAAGGTTCTGAAGGCTATGGCCAATGACAGATGTAAACTTACGCTCCTTGCCACGAGGATTTTCGTGGCCTTGGGCTAATTACAGGTCAGACAAGTTGGCATTTGCAACAACAACAATTTTTGGACCATCAAAACAAAGCGAGAAAGCAGTTCGGTGAGGTGAGATGTTTCGTGACCTATTTGTTTAATGTAAACCGTTTTTATACCTTTCACGTCATTATTGTTCCCTTATCGCTTGTCAGCTCAGTATACCATTGTTCGAAAGTCTGAGGAAAATCTTCGAATGGATGATTTCAAAAAATAAGAGTATCGCACATGTATCTTCCATGTTTCTTCATAAAGAAAAGGGTGCACTTTATGCTGCGAATATACCTAAAAATTAAACAATGTGATTTAAAATTATAGGTGCATGTTATGCACTGGAATATAAGGTAATAAAAAAATTACTTTTCAGACAGAACACACGTACTTTCCTTGTCAAATTAACATGTGTTTGACTTAATGAGTAGCATTCATTCCAATACAAGAATTTCTTAATTTGTACTTAAAGCCCAAAATCTATAGTTGACGTTAATGCGAGTTTTTATATGTAAAAACAAATTAAAATTTGCAAAGAAAATCCTACCATGTCAAGCATTGGAGAAAAATTAAGATCATCTCTGATTTATCATTATTAAGAAATGGTTCTCGTGCAGCAGAAATCTAATCGAAAAAAATTACACACTCGGGAGTTTCTCAGTTAAAACCCCTGACCGGCAAGGTCGTATATATACGGCCTAGAATACTTTTGTAATGATTGTAAGAACGTATATACAAGTGTATCTTAAAATATGCTCACAAAATTAAGGCAACTTATTAAAAGTACATAAATCCACGTATACAATAGCAAGAAAATTAAGTGTGATGCTGAGTGTTCATATTTCTCGGCAATAATTATTCTTATGCAAACTTTTTGACAGATAAAAGATGGCACTTCTTTATTATGGAAATTAAATATTTAAATACCGAGTCTTTCGAAAAACTGCTGGTAATATATTTTAAGAGAAGTGAAATTAATGCTTTCTGGACAGCAAACATATGGTCCAAAAAATTATTACAGATCCTCTTAAGTGTTAAGAAAAAAGGTAGTAGATATATTGAAACACGAGGAAAAATTCTCATACATCTAATTAATTTTTTAATATATAAGTCATTTTAGCATTTTCATATACAAAACTTTCTGATGGGCAATTTACACTTCATGGGATTAATTTTTTAAAAATGAGACATTGTTATTAGTTGAGAGAAAACTTTTCCATTTCAGTGAATTCCGACTAGCCTGAATCGATTGTTTTATCTTTTTTTTTAAATTTATAACATAATTTTTCTTTATCTAGATGTTCTTAATTAACGCATGTAAATTAACAGAATTTGTATAATTCCACCTGTATGCGCAGAATCACTTGAAATGAACCAATTAATAGCAAATTGTGCAAGAAAATATCAAATTTATATTAGCTATATATGGATTGTTGACGCAAACATTTGCATATTTTACATCAATCTTCACATAGCATATTCTATTGGTAATCTGGCATTTATGTTTGAGTTTTACTTAATGAAATGCTATTTAATTTAGTTCTTTTTTTTTTCCTGCCTCTTTTAGACACGAGGTTCACACCTTCCAAAATTTATGTAGAGTTGAGTGACGAGCAGAATTATTGCTAATAAGAGTGTAGGAATTTGCTCTGCGTTCTGCTGTCTTACCGATTGTAGAAAAAAAAAACTGTTTGTGACACTAATGCTGGTCTTGCTGGAGACCACTTTAGTTTACCGTTTGATCCTGTTTTGGTAAGCGTGTGTTTGAAATTCTGTCGTGATCTGGATAAGCTTATAGTCTCTAGTTAAATTAGATTAAACTTTGTTGAATTTATATCCATTTTTTGGAAAGGAAACTTTGGGTTAAAACCAGGTCCACGTTGGCTGGTAATCTTATATTTGTATATTTTAATTTAAACATTCACAAATTGTGAGGTAGAATAAAGTTGAAGTGTTTTAATTTTGTGCCTATTTGTTTGACCGTTATGCATTGTTACGAAATGCCCAGCTGCGGTAGGATAGCTTCCCCGCAGAGCGGTGTTAGGTTGCCAAGAGAGTAGCAAGAAAAGGCAGGGTTACCAGATTCAGCGCGAAATCGCCCATTTGCCCGTATTTGACGACAAAACTTACGATATAGTATACAAGGAGCGAGAACATTCTAGAATGAATTCTTACCTGTTTTCCATAGAATGTTCTTTAAAACAGGTCAAAAGCTATATATACCCTGCCTGTACGCGTAGTAGGAGAGTATGTTGAGCTCAGTAGCAGTGTAGTAGAGTTTAGAGATTAGCTTGTGAGCGACCTGACCGAGTCGGGAACTGTGCTTTAGTGCTTTGCCGTGAAGCTGTCTTCATCGTTGTGGCCTGAAAGCTGTGTTGCTGAGTGTTTCCGCGTGTTTATCGTAGTTTTTCGACGACTGTAAACGGGTCTTTGGAACTCTCCTATGTAATACTCGCAAATAAATTGCGTTTTGATTACTTATCAAGTGTTGTCATCAGTCACTCCAAATCCACGAACCCGTAGAAAGCAACAATATTTTTGTGGTAATAATTCACTGCCCATATCAAATGTAACACCTTATATTTAAAGTAATTAACAAAGTTAAGTCATTTGGAACTTGTAGCAAGTATTACAGTATAATCGGAATGATGAATTCATCAGCAATAAAAATAAAAACGATATATGAACCTCTAAGAAAACATATTATAGTTCTTGATAATTTTATTTTATATGTATAGTCTTAAGCTAATAGGCCGTAAGAGGAATAACAGAAACGATAAAACTAATTTTAAAGAAAGGTAATTTTAGTCAAGAAATTTATCATAATACGAAAAATCGAAAAGATTTCCAAATATAAAGAGTTCCTGTTCTTAAAATCTACCCTTCATCTTAACTAATTTTCTATACAACCCCTTGATTCACTTATGAAAGAGCAAAAGAGCAAATACTTCGCTTGTTTGAGTACATTCCAAAGTTAGATTGAAATTATGTCAGCGTAAAAATTCATTCTTCAATATTTTGACCTGAAGAATGTTTTTGCTCTAATGAATTAAGCATTTTTGCCTGTAGGCTTCATGTTTTTCGGTTTCGGAGAGGGAAAAAAACAACTTTTCCGATTGGTTCGCACCAAAAAGCACTACAGCCTGATTGGCGAAAGAACGAAAATTAAATAGAGGGTAAAATGTTTAGCTTCCGAAATGCTGACGAAAGTCTCCTGAAAAAACTCCGGGAAATTCAATGTGGTCTATAAAAATAAATTAAGCGTGAATTTTTTTCGAGTTTTATTTTAAATCCTAATTAAATATCTGCCAAATAAAAAAAGGAAATATGAATTTATTTATTGTCTTTAAGGAGGCGCCGAGGGCTAATTTCTTTCAAAGTTTTCATAAAACAAATTTGCTCTTGTAGATTTGGATGTTGCAAGATAAATACCAATTGCATTATTTGCATTAAATTACAAAACTCTATTGCTTCTCTAAAAAAATTCTTTATTTTTTAAAAAAGAAGCAGTTGACTTATTATTTAAATAATAAAAGTACACTTTATTTTCATGAATAAAGAGGTAAATTAAAATAATAAATTGTCAAGGGAAACGTCGCAGGTAGCTTATTAAAGATCTGCTGTTTACGTATTCAAATGCAAATTAAACGCTGATTTAATTCGTAAATAATTCAATTCTGCTGCACCTAAATGAGTACATTTTTTATTATTTAAATATTTTATAAACGTAATATTTTACTTTTGGTTTAACATTTTAATTTAAATTTAGGGGAAAAAAGTTTAAAATGATTAAGGAACTACGTATTTTTAGATACCATGGAAATCGATTAAATAGCCAGTTTTTTTAATCACTTAAATCTTTTTTTAGCAAATTTAATTTTGCTTAAAAATATTAAACATGTGAAATAAAATTGCATACGCTTCGTATTTAACTAAGAATAAAAAATTTCATCTGTTTCAATTTATTTAGGTATATGCGATCAATAAACTTATACTATTCAAGACTGACTGAAGGAAGAGAGATTTTTAGCTATAATTTATTTACAGCAACAAAATGATTCTATAAAGTCAAATTATTTCATTATGGCAGATATACGGGTACTATATGCATAGTTCTACAACAGTTAGATCAAGAGCGATGTGTAGATGGAATCCGAGTGTCTCGTACGCTTCTGTTCTTGAGACAACTTTATTTCGAATGTTTAGCGATAAAGAGGTTTGGTTCTGTGAAATAATGTTGAACAGCCTTTTTATATATATACAAACAAAATATAAAAGCACTATATTCTTAGCTCTCCAACAGTGCGATTAAAAGCACATGGATGGATGGAATCCGAGTGTCTCGTACTCTTTTATCCATAGTATCAATTAATTTCAAATATTTGGAAGTAAAGTAGTTCTATGAAGTAGGACTGACTAGCCCTTAATTAATAATGGCAAAGTACTAGAGCATTATAGTCTTAGCTCCATAACAGTTGTAATCAAGAGCACGCAAACTACTGGGATCAAAAATCTCTACCTTCTGTTAATTCTGTTAATCTGTTAATTCTTTACTTCTATACCAGTTTCTGGAGAGCACTGCATTAAATGGGAATTTTTACAGAGAAAATTTCCGTTATTTAATGGATTTAAGCAAAAGTCTAAATATTAAAGGCATTATTAAGTAGTAATTCACCATCATTTTATCTAAATATTAAATTATTATTGAAGTTTTTGTGATATATTTCCATAGATATCAATACTACATAAAAATTAATTTTAATAATAAACCAATTTAAAGCTTCAGTTTGATCATTGTATGATCGAAAATGAAATTAAAATAATAAATTCCAATAAAATTTCGAATAAATTAACAATAAATAATTAAAATATTTCTCACTGTTTCCCAGATGCAAATGTCATGGACGTTTGAAGAAGTATAACCTATCTTACTTACAAATAAATGGAATTAAGATCGATTCCCCCCCAAAAAAAATATTCTTTTAATATATTTCTCATTCTATCACAGAAGAAAATATCATGAACGTTTGAAGAAGTATAACTTATCTTACAAATGAATAGAAATTAAAATCGATTTTCCCTAAACAAACATTATTTATTTATAACCTGTGAATTTCAGCAAGAAAAGAAGTATGGATAGAAGTGAAATAGCTTTTGTCTCTTTCTAGAAGAGAATAAAAGTGAATTCCTGATACCAGACTTACATACCGGGATGACTTTCTGGCGCGCTACTGGGGCTATCCATGTAATGAGTGATAGATGACTGATTTGAGTTCTGGTTAGGTCGCGTATTACTTACTGCATATAGAACTAAAAACGCATTTATTATAAATCTATGAGCTGCTATATTAATAATACAATAACCACAACTGACAAATAATATTGAATGCATAGGAACAAATCAATTGGTGTTAAGTTAGTGTCCTCATTAAGTGAGGATCTTGCTAGAGTCTTTCTAGTTGAAAGTCTTAGAGTTTTGTGTTTCTAATTGAAGTTCTTAGTCTTAAGGCCAGTTTACACTTTTCCGAGCAACTCGTAGCGAGCAGCTCGATACGACTTCCAGGATCATGTAAACGCTCACTTCGACCGAGTAGAAAGGTAAGGGAGATGAGTTAGCGCTTCCGTTTCTACTTCGAACAGATTGAAAAATCTATCCGAGCAGTTAGTCTGAGAAGTGTTCGCAGAGAGTGTATTCTATCATGTACAAAATGCGAAGATGGAACGATAAGCAAACTATGGCATTTTTAATGCATACGTTTTTTATGAGATGTCATGGAACACTTCATTAGCAGAATATAAAGATAAAAATCTAAGACAGAAGGCTTATGAGGAAATTATTAAAATACTAAAATTTGAGGGAATTGGAGTTTCAGAAGCAAAAAATAAATAACTTTCGGTCAATGTATCTCCAGGAACTTAAAAAAATTGCAGATTCGAAGAGGTCTGGAGCGTCTGGAGATAATGTATACAGACCATCCTTAGTATGGTTCGGTATGGCCGATTCCTTTTTACGTTCTCATGTGGCTTAAAGGAAAACAAAAAATAATTTGGTAAGTACAAACGTTTCCTTGAAATATACTTTATAAGTGTGCATGAAGTAACTTATTTCACAAATACTATGTGACTCACTGATATGTTGATGTAACATATTTAAATTATGTTTAGTAATGTTAAATATGCTCATTCACACGTTTCCTGAGTTTATAGTTTCTGTATTTTATATATAAACACTCCTTGATTAATAAGTTGCACACTTCTATACTTTTGTGAGCTTATATTCATTTTTCGATAAGCATGAAATGTTATGATTTTATAAGCTATAAAAATAGTATTTTGAAAACAAATATAGAGAGCTGTTTTATTGGGGATATTTAAATTTGTTGCTTTGTATAAAAACATTCTGGGGTATAATTTGGTACAATTCAGCTTGGATGTGAAACACTGAGTACAAGTACTTGAGGTTTATGCAAATTATGCTAGATGAATTCAAATTTTCTTAAATTATCTTTGTCAGCAGTTTAAAAGTAAAGTATAATCACTATATTTAATCATTATTAATGTTTGTTGATATCACTCTATATATTATTTGTCTGTTTGTCCAGAAACACAATTTCAATAGGATCTAAATTTGCAATAACTATCAATTTGCAATAAATATCTTCCTGTTGAAATTATGTCACAATATATATATTCTTTTACCTGTGATAATATATGCAATGCTCCCATGTTTTTTCCTATTTATTTAAGATTTTCTGAATAATTAGGTAAATATTATACAGTTTATTCCTGTCGTGTTAATGGTAGGTTTGAATAAATATTCCATGTGTTAATTTTGTAATCTGTTCTGGAAATAATACAGTTCCAGTCAGAACTCTGCATAATTAATTACATGCACACACAGCTACTGATTTTGGATGAATATTCTTTCTATTAATAAATGATAAAAGACATTATTTTATAAATGATTAATTAGGTGTAAAAATTATTTATGTAACCTATTTAAAAATCAAGATTCTTTTGTTTAAATAAACAATGATAATAGCAGAACAAGTTTGTTAACTTGCATTTCAATAACCACAATTGACAAAATACATATGCTGCTCAATATGGCTAGTTCAGTTTGGTTTTGGTTACCCTCAAAATTAGAGGTTCAACAGAAGCTCTTCATGTTTTCTTGTCTTCGTAATACAAGACAGTTTTTTAACTTTCACAAAGGCATGTGTTCCTATACAAAATGTGTCTTGTTCAGACAGGTTAAGCTTAGTGAGATAATTTAAAATTTTTTAAGTTAAAGATTCCCTTCCTCGTTGTACTAAATGTATGAAACATCTATTTTAACTTCTCTCAATAAACTGAATTTATTTTAAATCGATTAGTGAATATATTTGGGAAGTGAATAAATTTCAATTATGTTTACTGAATATATTTTAAGTCCTTGTATCTGAAATACAATAAACCCTGTCATCACAGCAACGTTCCTAAAATGAGTACTTCAGAGAATCTAAACAAACACTATTTGGAATTTCACCTCCCTCAGAAGACCACTACCACTGTGCGTGAGCAGTTGTCTTAAATCAAAATTATAATTTTTTTCGTACCCAATCCCCTTCGATAAAAAAAATCCTCTGTTAGTATCATGTATTATGTATAACTGTACAAACTTAAAAAGTGCAAATTTAAATGAACTGCAGCTCAGTACCTACCGAAAGATAAGATAGCACTGATAGTTGGGCAAAATCCCAAGAAGCAATCCCAAGAAGATAGAGTTTTCTCCATGTTTAATCTGAATATAAGCCAGTTTGCTTTTAGAAATTCCTTTAAGAATGCATTTCTCCCCTTAAGCGTAATATTTATTATGTGATTGTTGTAATCTACTCCATTTCAATTTATGAACATAGATGTATGTTCATAAATATATTCCTTCCTTGTGTAATTTCTATTATATTTCTAATTTATGAACATAGATATATGTTCATAAATATATTCCTTCCTTGTGTAATTTCTATTATATTTCTAATTTATGAACATAGATGTATGTTCATAAATGTATTCCTTCCTTGTGTAATTTCTATTATATTTCTAATTTATGAACATAGATGTATGTTCATAAATATATTCCTTCCTTGTGTAATTTCTATTATATTTCTAATTTAAATTGTTGTATCAAATAAAAGTTTGATCAAAACATAATTTTTTCTCATTTCTGCTGTTAATGTCAATACCATTAGTTTTCTTGATTTCATTCGTACATTTCATATCCAAAAAGTCAGTAAGAATTTTTGGCACTTCTTTTGGCCACTGAGACTGAATCGCTAGTCAACCGACAGATCTCATCAAAATCTGGGAGAGTGTTCTTACACCTCGCCTTGTGATCGTACATTAGGCACTGATTGTAAATTCTTACTGCCTAATTAGATATTAGCACCATGTTGCATTTTTGCTCTCGCTACGTGTTCTTATATTATTCATTTTTGATGAGGTTCTCGAATTGGCATTTTTTATTTTAAAATGCATTCATTGCTTTTTCTGTGTGTGAACATTATGTTAACAATTTTTAATTTACCAAGTAATGAGGTGGGTGCTGTATCATTTTTTCAAGAAAGAGGTATTTTATTTGACAATCAAGTATGCAAAGATGGCCACAGCATGAAACTTCACGACGAAACCATTTGGAGGGACAATGCTAAAAATTGCAAAAAGGAGAAAAGGACCCTGTGTTGGAAATTTATTTAACAGTTCAACAATTACATGTGATAAAATAAGGATTTTTAAAAATATTCTTAGGAAACAACATGCAAGTATTATAGTTATTATATGCTGTGTTGTTTATTTTTACATTCGCACTTCATGTGCTTGGCGAAATGATAGCCGAGATCTTGGTGTAAATCCAAAATTGCTGAATATAGTTGGGGGCCACTATAAGAAAGAAGTACCATATTCTTTTTCATAACTGAAAAAACAATAAAATAAAGTCATTTTATATACCAGCACATATTTAACAGTACATGTATTAATTCACTATTATTTTAATGAATAAATACTTTTTCTCTTTCTTAAGTAGTTTGTAAATACTTTTCTCTTCTTAAGTAGTTTGTACCAACATAAATTTATTACCATAGGATTAGTTTTTTACATTATATATTTAATATTTAATATGCCTCAGACTGATGCATTATTGTAAAAAATAAAAAAATTAAAAATTGGTTTATTTAGAAATATTTACTGCCACTTGGATATTACAGATGATTTTTACATATACATATATTTATATTACTTGCTGTCAAGTAAGAGCTTCCTTCTCCGTTCACATACAGACATAATGCATCACGCTTTCTCGTCGCTTCATTCGATAGATTATGTCCTGTCGTAAACGATGCAGATATGGGGAGAATTCCCATAGGCTGAGGAATGTTCCTCCAGGATCCTGGACTGAAATTAAAACTGTTAAAATCTTCGTCATCATAGGATCCTGGTGGCATGTACGTTTATTTACCTGCTGTGCGTAGAAAATTATGCAGTGCACAGGTAGCCGTAACAATGCCATCCACTTTTTTTGGGCTCAGAGGTATTGGTTTCATATAAATTTGAAACCGTTGCCATTATACCAAAAGCCTTTTCAAGAATTCTCCGGGCCCGCGAAAGTCTGTAATTAAATATTTTCTGTTCCTTTGACAGTTGTCTCCGTGAGTACTGTTTCATAAGATATTTTGTCAGAGGAAAGGCATCATCAGCTACAAGAAAACCATTTTCAGGTAAGTTTAATGCGTTTGTTTCAAGGGCTTACTTCACTGCAGAATTGCTGAAGACCCCAGTGTCAGAGCATCTTTCGCTCCCCCATCAATATAGCGACATCGATAGTCATGGTCAACAACAGCCAGCAATATGATGCTGAAGGATTCCTTATAATTATGGTAGATGGATCCGCTCCTGGAAGGTGCTTTGATAACAATATGTTGCCATCTATATTCTTAATGCTATGGAATTTCTCATGTAAAATATCTAGCATTTCAACAAACTGAATTTTAATATAATCAGAATTTTTTTGTCGATTTTTGGCTTAAGAGAAATTAAATTATATGTCTGTAAAAACTATGATTGATTTGTACTTTTTTAATATTCTAACAGGTTTTAAAAGAAAATGAAGGCGCTGCAACAGAGTTGAATGAATCCCCAGAATATGATGAGGTAGCAAAGCCAGATACTAGCTTACCATTTGAAGGGCCAGATGAGCAAGAAGCAGTCACGCAATCATCTGGCATTGCTATGAGCCAACCTGTGAAAAGAAAACGAACAGCTATGCCTAGTGGCATTGACAATACGATCTTAAAATTAAAACAAATTACAGAATATGCTAAATGTGCTCGCGAGGAACATATGTTCGACACGTTTGGACGAAGTGTTGCAGCCCAATTAAAAGTATTGCCAAAGTGCGATGCACTGGAGCTTCAACTTGAAATCCAGACGTTGATTTAAAAAAAAAATTATCGAACAGGAGAAGCGACAGTTGTCGGTTGAGGAGACAATTTCTCCAGAATTAAATGACAGTAAAATATATGACACAATTTATGTGCATCGCATGTGAAATAAATTTTATTTTAGTAATTCTATTTGTATTTGTCTGTTAATACTCTAACAAGATTACTAAAATTCATAATTAACATACGCACTTTGTTTTACTGCTTTCATAGATACTGCGTGATAACTACAGAGAATCAATTTAAAATTATATTTATATGCATATGTTTAATGCCATTGATGGCAGGGAAAACTACAATTATTATTGTTAGCTTCAGGTCTACTTCAAGTATCGTGCTAGGCAATTATTTTTATGAATTTTTTTTTGTGCTTAGTACATGAATTTTGCAGTTTTAAAAATTATATTAAATTCAGATGTTACAATAAATTTATTTAGAACACAATATTTTACAATTATTACGTTCCTGGGAAAATAATTTAGTTTTGCACTTCTTTTATATTTGTCATCAAACGAAGTTGACAAATATCGATATTTTGCTATTAGCAGAGCCAGATTCAGAAGTGCATGAGTGTATATATATATAAGGAAAAAAAAAGAATGTTTATGTGTGAACCTTACAAAATTTTAATATTTTAATAAAGATGAATTTTTTATTTTTCGTAGACTAGTGGCCATATACATTTGATGCATTTGTGAAATGCTTGATTTCTTGAAGTTTTTTGCTTATTGTAAGTTATAATATTTTCAGCTGACTTTGTGAATCTGACCAACGATATGCAACGCACAGTAAAGTATAAAATAACGTGAAAAGAAATTACCAGACAATTATGGTGCTAGAAATTAACATATAAAATCAACAAACTGGATGAGTCATTTTGGTATAGGAAAAGTACTACCCCTTTTAAAAGGGTATTAGGGGACCCATTCACTAAATCCTCGTGGTAACGAATTATCATTCACCACCTTTTAGTTCGGGTGCCACTGTAGAATTATTAGGATGTCTTGAAGCAAGAATATGAAAATGCCATCGTGGGGATTCGAACTCCAGATCTCCCGAATACATGTCAAGTGTGCTTCCAGTTACACCATAAAGGAGGCAGAAGGTTCTTTATAATTTGATAACATATTCATATTTTATATGGATTGACTTCTTTTTGAACGAGTTATCTCGTTCTATCCATTTTTGTGACTTTTCCTGAATTTTTGAGAACCAATGTAATTAAATAAAAACTTGCTAGACAATGTGAGATTATCAATTTCAGTATCTGAAAAAAATATCGCTGCAGCAGAAAACTGCGTAGAAATGTACTAGACGATGTAGAGTGCAACCTTAATCCCCGTACCGGAAAAAATTGGCTCTATGATGGCTCTGCAGTGGTACTGAAAATATGATTTAATTCATATATATATTGAAAATAAAAATATTTATTTCAATTTGATTTTTTAAATTTTCTGGGCATGTTTTGAACGCACTTCAGAAAACAAAACCTATCACAGTGACTCCATACCTAATGACTAAATATGCGATTGAATCATATAATAACTTAAATAATACATTATAGTTATATATATTTTGGAAATACAGCTAGTATGAAGAATAGCATTCTAGTATACCATAATATTTAGTACATAATTAAGCTGTTCATTTGAATGTGTATTTCTGAATGTTCTTGAGGTGAATTTGATATTGGCGATTAAGTAAGAAACTCGTACGTTCGAAGGATAAAATAATATTTACAATAAAAGCAGATACTTTTTTTGGTTAGATTGCAGATACTATAGTTGAAACACTACCTTTGACAAGTTGCACAGAAATTCCATTTTTTATTCAAAGCTATTCTCTTCAAACTGTTCCATGATACAGCCAGTTCACCGGAAATTACGAAATAATCAAATTGTTTAAAATTTAGATTGTGGGAATTTTAAGATAATCTTTTCTGTAAGGGTTTATATTGTTATTATAATTTGTTGCATAATATGAGCTTACCGATTGCACTTTCAATACGCCTTTGAAAAAAACAACTTTTGCACAAGCTACCAACAGTGTCTTATCCATTATTTAGCAATCACTGTTTTAAAGTAAAAGAATGATTAATAATTTTACAGGTAAAAAAATCAGTTATTAGTTAAAATTACACAGTCCAGTCACATTAATGTGACCATCTGTCAAAAGCCAGAATAACCACCTTTCGCAGAGCGGACTGCTGCGAGACGTGCAGGAAGAGAGTCACATAGGTCCCTGAAGGTGTTCTCTGGGATGTTGAGCCATGCCGACTCTAATGCCGTGGCCAGCTGCGCTAGATTACGCGGTTGAGGATCCATGGCGCGAACAACTCGATCGAGATGGTCCCACAGATGCTCGATTGGGTTTAAGTCAGGTGAGTTTGCTGGCCAGGGGAGGACGGTAAACTCATCCTGGTGCTCTTCGAACCACGCACGTACACTGGCAGCTGTATGGCACCTCGCATTGTCCTGCTGGAAGATGCCATCATCCTGAGGAAAAACAATGCGCATGTAGGGGTGAACATGGTCCGCAAGGACAGATGCGTACTTGTATTGATCCATTGTGCCTTCCACAATGATCAGTGAACCTAGAGAATGCCAGGAAAACATTCCCCAGACCATAATGCTCCCGCCTCCAGCTTGGACCGTTCCGGCAATGGTTGCAGGGTGGTTCCTTTCAGAGGTTTCACGCCTTATACGCCAACGTCCATCTGTCCGATGGAGCATAAAACGCGATTCATCCGAAAACGCAACCTGTCGCCACTCAGTGGACGTCCAGCTGCTGTACTGGCGTGCAAATTCTAGCCTTCGCCGTCGATGAACAGCAGTCAGCATAGGTGCACGAACCAGGCGTCTGCTTCGGAGGCCCAGACGCAGCAATGTTCGCTGAATAGTACTTTGGGAGACACTTTTGGTAGCCCCTTGGTTCATTTTGGTGGTCAGTTGCTCAACGGTAGCCCGTCTATCTGCCCGAACGCATCTCCGCAACCGTCGTTCGCCTCTGTCATCTATGGCCCGTGGTGCACCACATTTGCCACGTCGCTGATTTTGGACAGTCCCATTTTGCCATGCACGGTACACTTTTACCACGGCGGCACGCGAACAGTTCACAAACTCAGCCGTTTCGGAAATGCTTCCACCCTTGGCCCGAAAGCCAATGATCATGCCCTTTTGGAAGTCGGATAAATCGCTTCGTTTCTGCATTACGCCAACGATTGAAATGTTTTCCGAAGCCCTCACACACCCTTTATATACGCTCAACTGCACTGTGCTGCCACCTGCCTTCTGTGATTGGTTATTTAACTCTGACATGGAAAGTACGTGGTGGTCACATTAATGTGACTGGACTGTGTACATATGCATTTATAAATATGTGTATTTATTTATATTCCTTAACTCAGCATTGTGCATTTAAAATAATTATCTGTACAGGTCCGTTATCAGGGTCGGATCCAGAAATGTATGTATGTGTGTGTATACATACACATACAGTGGGTAAAAAAAGTATTGGCAATTGCCTCTAATTCATCATATTAGCTAATAAAGAAAATGCTTGACAATTTTACATATGAACACAGGACATTTTACATAACGAACACAGGAAGTGATAAACACACAAATCTAATGAAACATTCATTTTAATATGCCTTTTACGCAAAATATACAACAAAAATGTAAATCTGCATGTCAAAAAAGTATTGGCAACATTCTAACTGCTATGAAGATTTTGTTATGTTGAAGTTAGAACCCTATTAGTATAAAGTCTGCAATGTTACTTCTAAACTTTTAAAACCTTATTTTGCTAATACTGTGATAAAACGCCTTCAATAAGCTCAGAAATGAGGGTTTAACTTATCATGCTATAGGAATGCAACTGAACATAAGTTTATTTATTGTTAGAAGTGTTGTGAAAAAGTTCAATGCTACAAGATCAAGGGAAAATAAGATTAGAAGTAGACGGCCTCGAATATTTTCTGCAATGAAAGAACGTTGCCCTATCAAAGACTAAGAAAATCTCTAAATTACATGTATAATAATTAGCCAAAGATGTTACTAATAGTTTGCATGAAATTTTTAGTTTACAGACTATACAGAATGTTTTACATGAAGGAAGTTATTATGGAAGGGCAGCGAGAAAGAAACCTTTCATTTCAGGAGAAAGAGACTAGATTTTGCGAAATCTTATGTTAATTTATCAGACAAGTTTTGGGACACGGTAATTTTCTCCGACGAATTGAAGTTTAATATATTCGGAAGTGATTCACGAGCATATGCGTGGAGAAAGCCCAACACCGAACTGAAGAAACAACATTTAACACCGACTGTGAAACATAGTGGAGGAAGCGTCGTAGTTTGGGGCTGCATGGCAGCATATGGAATTGGTAACCTGGGTACATAATTGATGCTATTATGACAGTATATATGTACAATGATACATTGGGCCATAATTTGAAATTCAGCGCCCAAAAACTTGGATTAAGAACATCATTCGTGTTTCAACAGGATAATGACCCTATAAGCGTATAGCGAACTTCACCTGGAAATAGTCACGTTATAACATTTCTCGCCAGTTAAAGACACCGCCTCAGTCGCCTGACATAAATCTAATTGAAAATTTATGGCACAAATTGCAGCTAGAAATCAGGAAAAATTAAATTTGAAGAATGAACTTATGTATATAACTCCTGCAAAAATGCACAAAATTCCCAACAGTACAATTAAGACTTTGATTTTTCTCTATGAGAAATGGATTATAAGCTGTTATAAGAGCAAGCAGTATGAATACAAAGTAATTAAATTGTGTTCTCACATTTTGCTGTATCATCTTATCAATATTTTTTAACATGAAAATTCACGTTTCTGCTCTATATTTTGTGTAACAGGAATATTAAAATGAAAATTTCATTAGATTAGTGTGTTTATTACCACAAGTGATCATTATGTCTAATTAAAATTGTCAAGCATTCCCATTGTTATCTACTATGATCAACACGCTGTTTTACAATCCAAAACCCTCGACTTAAAGACTCTCGAACTAAATTTGTATTTTGGTAGAAAAACGGAAAGGAGAAGTGACAGCAAAGGTCTAAATCATAAAGTAAAGGCTTATGCAAAATAATAGTAACCTTGCAAGTTTTAATTAAAGCAAAAAGTAGTGATAATTTTTAGCCGAATCTTGTACACCAAGAGAATCGTTTAGAATTTTAATTTCTGAAATTTCAATTTTTTCTTTTAGAAGCTCTATCTTTTGAAATTCTAAATGAAAGAAGAAAGATAGTTTTCGTTTAACCGAAGAAAAAAGATCTGGCATTTGCTGTCTCTTCAAAATACCTTAACTTTTACTAAGAGAAACCCTTCTAGTTATCCTCATGCACATGTGTGAAAGTAATAAAAATATTAATTCACTAATACACGGGAAAATAAAATATTCATTTGCCTAAAAAGTCAGGAAGCACTTTTTCTATGTTCTTGAAAGATCCTGTGTTTAAATAAAAAAACAATGAGCAGTCAACAGTATTTCGCAATGAGTATAGTCAATAGTAAACTTTGTTGGATGCCATTTTACTTTCTTTTAATGAAATTTGTAATTCCTTATTCACAAAAGAACGTAGCTTTATTGGCTACTACAAAATGCTCATTACGGCCTCGTCTCAATTGAATGTTATACTACGACAGAAATTTTGAAGACAGAAACATGTGAGGGCACATCAGACGAGTGTATTACGTGTCGCAATACTTTTCATCCAAACTCCAATAATTTTTGTCAGTAATAAAACTTATGCGTGGTCTTATTTTCAAGCTCCTGCCAACACGCCTCCAAATTAGTTCAAATGTGCGTTGTCGCCAACTGGACAGTTTTAATGAATCCATTTTTCAAAAACTTCCAGAACTCATTAATTGTGCAGAAACTACATTCCATCCCAATAACGCGAGACCACACACTGAGCACTTGACAAAATTATTAGAGTTTGGATTACTGGAGTGCTGCCACACGGATCATACTTGCCTTGATCTTGCTTCTGCTCTCGGATTTTCACTTGTTCCCGTCTCTTCAAAACTTCTTTCGTAGTATAACATTCAATTCAGATGAGGCTGTAACTCAGCACCTTGTTCAGCTTTACGCTGATAAAGCTAGATTCTTTTGTGAATGAGGACTTACGAAGTTCATTAAAATAAAGTAAAAAGTTATCAAATAAAACTAGCAATATACTATTGACTGCTCATTGTTCTTTATATAAATACAGAACCTTTGAAGAACATAGAAAAAATGGGTCACGATTTTCAGACAACCCAATATATTTCTTTTCATTTTTTGTTTATTGGTGACTACTATTTGTATACTCCAAAATAAGTAGTCAGAAATGCAATACTACTGAGAAGACAAATAAATCTGAACTATACTTCACAGAGCGTTAAATATAACGGTTATGATTCAACCGTAATACATAACGGTTAAGATGCGGACCTCCCTTTGTGAAAAGGAGAAAGTAGAATACAATTAACTACTTTATGTATTGATTGGACGTCAGAACACTTTTAAAAACATTAAGCATTTTGACCCGGAATTTAACACCTGTAAAAACAGAAATGCTTCTGTTTCCAGCCACTTTTTAAGTAAGTGGAAGTATTCTTCAGAGTCGTCAATTGACATATTGCTTTGAGGAGAATTTTGAGTTGTGGTCATATTAACCTAGTTTTGTGTACAGAGGTTCCCACAAAAGAAAGCATAGTTTCTGAATGGGATATAAACAAATGCGATTTTCAAAAGTTTATACGCTATGGAAAATATTCACGAATTCTTGATGTTAAGATGACGTGCAGTTGTTAGTTTTTCTTTGAACAAAAGAACGTTAATTGCTGATGCATTCGAAGAGCTTTTTGATTGTTAAAGGTTAACCGATTCTGTCAAAAATTGCAAATGCTGACAGATTTCAGTTGTTGGAGTCAAAGTATGATTTCCTGAAATTTAACTTTTAGAAAATATTGAACAAAAAATATCAAAAACATCACGAACTGTTGTGATTCGTGATCACGAATGGTCATCATTAGGAAGTCCAGAAGAACATTTTTAAAGCACGAATATGAAATTCAAAGCCGCTTCTAAAATGTTGGCAGATCAGGAATTCAAGTATCAGATACACTTCCTCATTCCTCAAATTGCAGTAAATAGTGTGTAAAAATGCGTTAAGAATTCAGGCAATGTGGCATTCTCTTATAAAATTTTAATTATTTTCTTTTGTAAATTGACTTCATCACTTTAATACTTCATGCTTTTACAGATTTTCAGGAATTTAGCTGGTTGCCTATTTTTTAAAAGTACTTCACGAAGGTTGGTTTGGTTTATTTGATTATTACAAAGCACTCGAGGGCTATCTGCCTAAGGGGAGAGATGCTTTTATGTAAGACTTTCTAAACAAAACTGGAAGGCAACGAAAACGCCCATATATATATATTTACCCATATAAATGCAGTGAAATCCCAAAATTTCCAAAAAAATATTTAAAAAAATGTTAACCAAGTTTTAATCATAATCCTCTTCTTATTTTATGTATTTTTATACATTTCCGTTGATTTCGGGATTTCTTCTAATTAAAAACACTTAGTTAATGAGTTTTTTCTTTTACATTTTCATTTCGAAATTTTAAGATTTTACTGGTTTTAAATTTAATTTCTTCCATGTTTTTGTGGATTTCGTTCAAAATTTCTTCCTATTTTGTGTATTGTATATATATATATATATATATATATAACAACCTAACTTTATTTTCCTAAAACTACAACAAGCACTGTTTCTGGTGAATTAGCAATCTCGGGGTTCAAAAATAGAGTCTTCGTAATTCTTTTCTTCTTTATTGTGTGTAGTTATGTATGATACATGCAGTCTTTAAACTATATCCGAAGATAAGAACATTCATATAAACAATTTTATGGGCCAAAAATAATATGTCTACGGCATTCAAATTCTATCAGCAGCCTTCATCACTCTCATGAAAAAACATTCTGCGTAAGCAAGAAGGATTGCAATAACATTTGGAACCTTTAGAGCGCCGCTATAAATTCCAAATACTCCATTTCATATTTGCACAAATGCATATTTGAAATAAATTTTCAGGCCGCATAAAATTGCTTCAGGGGCCGAATGCGGGCAGAAGACAGCGAGTTTGACGCTACTGCCATAAGACATACATATATATAAAATTAAATACAAGATAAAAGAATCTGATGCTTACACCACATAACTTCCTTGTACGCAATACCAAGTTCTATGTATTTTTCTTGCATGTCATTTAAACTTATTGGATTGAGTTAAATCTACTTTGGTGATAGCACATAAACCACAATAAAATAAATGCACTCTTTAAAATTCACTATACTTGTTTACATAGCGACAGTCTGGCGCTAGGTTCACTTAACAGTGTTTCATCTCATTCATTTTATAATTCAGAATGCACAAAAAGTATATCATCTGAAGAATTGTCTAATAGTTGCATCATGTTTAGTCAAATACTATAATAAATCTAAAACGACGTATAAAAGAAATTAAACAAACAAACAAACAAAAAGAAACTGTAAACTATTTTTCACAGACGATTCAGTATTTCTCATTAAATTAATTTAGTTCTCTCTTCGCGAAAACGCAAAGATACATAAAAACTCAAAATATCTATATTAAAAATTACAAAGTAAATCTTAAACATTTATTTCCTCGAATAAATTCCAGAATAGATTAAGCAAGATTTAATTCTAAGTACTAAAAGAAGGCGTTACCTTTGTTGTTGCGAAGCTTAGTTTCTCTAGATTGGCAACAAAACCACTATTCTCGCTAAGTTTCAAGTGTAAACAAATATGGCTGCTATATTCAAAGTAATTATGTTTAGCCGCACTTAAACAACTTTTAAATTGCTGATAATTTTACAACTATTGCATGCAGATTTACTAAAGGCATAAAAACTTTAACCGGAAGATAAGAACAACATAATTCAATCATTTGTAAAGCAAAATATGCGTAGTTTACCAGCATATATAAGGAAAAAAAACTGAGCTCTCTAAGACGAGTAACAGTGTGGTTATATATATATATATATATATACTTTTGGTGCGGCCGATTGCCACAAAAAGGGAGGTGCCCATCTACATGTTATAACAGTCCTGTAAAAAATTTCAACGTTCTGAGGCTACTCGTTTTTGAGTTATGCGAAATACATACATATGCACGTACGTACGTACGCACAGACGCCACGAAAAAAATCTCTTCAGAATCCATTTTAAATCAGTTTTATAATTTTTTGGGGGGAAAAGAATCCTTTATTCTGTTTTTAGTTACAGATGTCTAGCAAAAACATCGTTCAATTGCATTCGATAGCAGTCAAAATGGATATTTTCGTTGAAATATGATACCCGAAATTTTTCGCGATTACAATGCTTCCTTTTTACTTCGTCCAAGGAAGTAAAAAATAGTTCAAAACCTGATCCAATTGTGGGCTGATAGCAGCAGCGCGTGGTGGTAATAATGCAAAAAAAATTTTAATTTATCATTTTAAAATTATTATTATTTCTTCGGAATGAACCACACGCAAAAACAAAGTAAACAGAACCACAGTGGCAAACCTGAAGAAATAGTGGGGCAAAATGTCATCATCATCCACCATCTACGGCGCGACAGCCCAACACGGGCCAAGGCGTTCTGAACTAGAGTTTACAATCACCTCTACCAGCAAGCAAACTTTTCCAATTCTTAATTTTAAGGAATAAAAAATCTCTACAGCATTTATCCGTCGAAGTCTAGGTCTTCCTCTTCTTCTTATATTACTTGGTCTAGCCGCAAATAATATTACTTTTAGAATGTTACAATCGTTCATACGGATAACATGCAAAGATTAACACAGGTAGCTTAATTTAATGTTATACGATTCTAGTTAAATTGAGTGTCTTTGGCAACTAGAATACTTGAAAAAGTGTGTAGCGACTCTTCGCTTACTTCTTAAAACTGCAAAAACGAAGTCCAAGGAAGGGTTAAAATACCCTTTTATTTTAACTTGAGAATTTACAGTTGCCTTCTCTGTGGCTGACAGGAAAGCCTGCACTTGGGCTTGAACTTAAGTTAGAAAATAAGAAACTAAACTAAGGCTAAGTAAATAAAAACTAGACGAAGCAGCACAGAAATAACTGACTTAGATTGCCCTAAATTAAACCTCACTAGCGAATACTAACAGGCATATAACAACACAACCGAACTTAGTAAGAATTGGCTTAAAACAACGACATGGCCAGAAGACAGAACACGCTCTACTGTGAACTTCTGAGCTCTTTTATGGAAGTGACCGAAACTTAGTGAGGTAGAAATATTTAGTGAGATAGACCGAGTCAGCTAGGAATACTTGTTCTACCTCATTTACGTAAAATTGATCCTGAAAACTCATTGCGGTAGGGGATTGTTGGTAGGAAACAAGAGAATAAAGGAAAGGGTTTCAAAATTAAAAATAACTAATAGGAAATTAAAATAATCCCTACAATGTAGTGAATAATATGTGGCTTTTGGAATAATAATTCGGTGCTCCGTCTTCTATGCAAGATACCATTTTCCTGAATTCCTCCGAAAACACTTTTCAAAACAATGCTTTTCCCAAAAGTACCCGAGATCGCTTCTTCCTTCACGGTCATAGTCCAGGTCTACAAAGCGAAAGTCAGGACAGGATGAATAAGGGTCTTGTAGAATAATAATAATTTTGTCTTTCCTGATAGAAAGCCAGATTTAAATAAATGCTTTAATCCAGTGATTCCCAAACGTACCAAGTCACAGGGCCTTTTCACTTGAAAATTTTCTCTGGTGCCCTACCTTAAGTAAAAGTATGACTAATAAGTAAGAGATAAAAATAAATAAAACTGGTGTATCTTCCTTATTCAACATATTTTTTAACTTATTAAATTAATAATTATTGTGCTGGATGAGCCTGCAAATCACTGCCCATTTTCTCAAATCGTTTAATTAAACTGGTTTAATTAAACTATCGTCATTTTCTTTTCCACGTTGATATTTGCTCCGTACTTGCTTTTTATATTACATCGACCTCCGAAAACCCAGCTTCGTACAAATACGACGTCGAAAAGGGAATTAAAATACCCCTAGCCTTATCACTTATAAGGGGATATTCATCTATTATTGAAATCGAAAGTTCTATCTATGTTCTGTCAAAACTATGCTGCCAAATTTTGCTTTCAAATTGTTGTCGCAAAATAACTCAATAAGATGCTCTTCTTCCGCAGAAATAAATTCAGGAGGAGTACTAGTGTTATATGGACTTTGAATCCATGCAACCTACCGAAATTTTCATTTTGAAAATATTTCTCAAACCAGATAATTAGCTGTGATGGGTGCCTTTTAAACATGATTTTTATATCTTGAGAATGATCAAGATCATTTGACATAAAAAATTACTGCAGTATTAAAAAACAATCCTTGCTTCCATCTTCATTCAGTTTGTTTCTCCATACTTTGAGTCCTTTTATAAAAGCTGATATTTACCCCTTTGACATCGAAAGATGCATGTCTTTTCCGAGCAAAGAGAGGTTAAGGAAATTTAGCTTTTTAAAAATGTCGCATAAATATGGCAGTTGTATTAAAAATCGACATCAGCAAAATCTTTTGCATCTTTGTATCCTTCCCATCTGAGGAAAATAAAAATCTTTTGCCGCAATTCAATATGCCATGATAAAACATTACCAGGAGAGCCATCGTGCACAGTACAACAAAGACGTGTGTTCAGCTCCCACATCCTGGCACAGTTTTCTAAAAAAAAAACCTTACTTTCAATTGACCAGATATAAAATTTACTACTTTCATCAAGCATTCTACCACACGATTCAATTCAGGACTTTGATGCTTTGACGCAAGCGCTTCTCGGTGTATAATGCAATGGGTCGACAGTGCCACGCGGTGATTTGCCTCGAATAAGTGCCTGTAACCCTCAATAGCAGCCAGACATGGAACGAGCACCATCAGTAAAGACTTAGTCTAATTCAAATTATTTTCAGATATGAATGTATCGAGAATCTCAAACAGATCCTGAGTCTTTGCTCTTGTAGTGATATTTTTACAGAATAGAAGGTCTTTAATGTTATTACGATCTGTAAACCTTACATAGCATATCAAATTAGCATCCTTATTATTATCTAGCTGAATCCAAAATCCATTTGTAGAGTCATTAGGGATGTTTGATGCAGAAGACATGAAAAATGAGCAATGCCCTAACCGGGACTCGAATCTGGACCTCTCGAATACGCGCCGAGTGTGCTACCGTTACACCTTGGCAGGAGCCATGCTGGAAGGAGGAGGAAAATACCTTATATACTCCCCTTTTAAAGGACGATTGAGGATTAGGGGAACCAGTCGCCAAATTCTGGGTGACAAATTATTGCCCATCACCTTTTAGTTCGGGCGCCACTGTAGAGACATTAGATTTTTTTTTTTTTTTTGAAGTACGAGCACATGAAAAATGAGCAAATCCTTTCTCAGGACTCGAAGTTGGACCTCTCGAATAAGAGCCAAGTGTGCTACTGTTACACCACAAAGGCATACTGAAGAGAGGGAGAAAATATCTTGTAAATTAATCGTTGATATCCTCTATCATGTGTTGTATTCTCTGATTAATTATGTTATTGGTCAAAGGCACTTTTAAAAGCTATTTTCCAGCAGGCTCACCAAGCATGATGTTCACCATATCTGCAGCAGCCGGTTGAATAAGTTCTTCCGCGAAGGTATGAGGCTTCTTGCATTTGGCGGTTCTGTACATCGCCGTGTAAGATGCTGACAAAATGTTGTTTAGTATTGATGCAATTTTATTTATTTATTTATTTATTTATTTTTGGTTGCTGTTTCAGTTCTTTTGACTTCTGGGCAAGAATATCATGAGGTTTGAAAACCATACTGTGGTGATTAGCTTCTAATTGCACTTCAATTTAGTTGGAAGCATACAATTTACTGCCAAAATTTTCATACACAGTACACATTGTGGTCACTCTTGAACATTCATTTCTGTTGACGTAAAACCAAACTCCAAATAACAGTCATCGTATTTCCGATACTTTCATTTCTTCATATTCATGCCACTGGTTGAAAACACACTTTCTTTATCTGCACTATTACGTTTACTGCTGTACAAAGACTGGTTCATCATCGAAAGTATAAGAACAAAAAGTCATAAAACTATTTATCAAAGACAACAAACAAGAAGCAATATAACACTAACTATACTGTATAAACTAATTTGTATCACTGTTTGTTTATATGAAACGCTGAGTTTTAAGTTTACTAGTAGATTGAAAGCCTACTGACTGAATCGAGTCGACAGCGCTTGCTTATATGCTTTCCACAAGATCTTCCAGAACAATCAAAAACATAAATAGCTTCTACAGCTCACCTGAAAAGGATTAGTTCGCTCCGGTGATCTTATTTTTATATAGGGTCAAGTAAAAAAAAACCATACAAAAAATAGAGATATTTTTAGCTTCCTACTTTGTTTTGTTGTTTAGTTGGGCCAAATATCTTGGCTCAATTAATTATAAAGCTTTTACAATATTTTGTAACGTCCCGATGAAGAAGCCTCGCCGCGCATAGTTTGGAAATTTCTGATTTAATACATAAAATGCTTTATTAGCAGCAACAATGTATTACTTTATTTCAGCTAGGATATCATTGATTTTGTTAAACATCGATCCCAGATAAATGAAATTTGTAAGGGGCAAAAATATGGCAAAACCAAAAACGAAAAATAATAGGTACATACACATCGTCATCAGTGAGTTGTTGAAACAAAAGAAGTAAATAAATAAAATAACCTGTTTCTGAACCGAAAAGGACATAAATTGAAATTTAAAATTTAATAATCTTAGTTAAACAATAATCTTAGAAAAACAAAACAAAACAAAAAGAATTTTTATCTCTCTCAGTCCATCCCCTACAAGCCGAAGTAAACAGTGCAAAATTTCAGCATCGAAAGAAGAGATAAATTCAAAACGATTGCGAAATAATACCCCCCCCCCAAAAAAAATCTGAAAGTTTTCAAATTTTACATTCCACCCAAAGGCCAAAGGGGTGTTTTTTAACGTTTTGTGTGCTGTCTTTATTTATTAAATATCATGTTCTTCGCACTTAAACCATAAAACTCTATTCAACAACAATATCGCAAAATAATTTTAAAATGAGCATGCCTTCAGAATTTCGGATAAACAGTCTCCCGCATTGGAGACAATTTTTTTTTCTTACAGTGTTGCCATTGCTCGCTTTGAAATCGTTGAGTTTCTTAATCAAAAATTCATTAAAGTGTTAAAAAATATGAAACAGATAACAAAACAAATTTCAAATTCCAAATTCGGGCTTCCAGATACCCATATTCCGTGGATGATTACATTATTCAAAATTTGGTGGCTCTAGGTACCGTTGTTTTATCACAATGTGAGAAACATGCATTATATTCTTCATTATTTCATTTCTTACACAAGTCATTTAAAAATTACACAGACCTCTAATATTTGGTGGCAACACTGAAAAGTGAACCGACATTGATAGTGAACCAACGCAAAAACCCAAAACGAAATTAATAGCCGTTCTGGTTAACGCCCTTCGGGCTGAAAAAAAAGAAGAAGAAATAGTAGATAAAGTCTAAGAACTAAACTTACAAGAATAATAATGGAATACTTGAAAAAGCAAAACCATGTGCAAATATTGTAATTCAAATTTGGAAAAACAAAATTAAATGCAAATTTTGAAAACACACAGGCCAGGCTAACAAAAGCTTAATTCGCAAACAAGAAAATAAACTTTAAAATCTAATGAAAATTTTAAAATTTTAATGGACTGAATCTAAAACATGTAAAATGAGAAGTAATCCAACATGCGCCAAAAGAAAAGAAAAATGAAAATTTGATCTGAGATATATAAAATAAAATAAAATATAATATAATATAAAAGTATCAAATAGAAGGGTAATAGAATAGTTCTTAAAATCTGTAACACAAGAACGACAGAAGTTTTGAAATGAATCTGTACGATATATTTATATTGATAGTTGATATGTTAGCCAAAGTGTCTTATAAAATAATATTTTAAGATATCTGGAGAATTGAATTGATATTTTGCAATTTTTTATGCAAAAATATTCGCGGCTATTCAGTTTTTCGAAAATTGTTAAGGCAAATCATTCCTTAAAATATTAAGTGCACAATTAAGTTTTTATTCCCGTGACTTTCTTCTATTAATACAGGCACTGCTGAACAGCGGGACAGATTCATTATCTATGACTCTCTATGTTACAACGCGTTGTAAAATCTCTCCTTCTTGGTTCTCTGTCTCTGTTTGCAGAGTCCATGCACACATTTCGGGTTGGATGAGATGACACTGCGCCCCGAAGGGGTTACATAATATGCAGGCTCTGATACATAACCTCCACCCCTCTTTCCATCCACTCTTCACCCTCACCTATTGTAAATTTCGACCTCCGATAAAGCACACGCGGGAGCATGGACGCAAAATCAACAACGCAATCGAGGCTTTGTCCGCCGTCGCCTTGTGTGCTCGCAGGGAGTCGGAACACCTGAGCCTCGACCAGCCGAGACTTCATCGGGGTCTCGGCATCTCTCTCGGCAGAATTCGGGTTCGTTCGTGGCCACATGAAGATGGCCTAAAGCTACGTAGATAAATACATAAGCGAATTATAATCTGAATGTCGGTCTTAAGACTTTTGTGACTAATCACATTTGTTCATGTTCTGACTTTTTTAATTTACATATTAGTATCGGGAGTAATTTGTTTCTAGTATTACAATAGGAGGGAAAATTCTTAGAAATATAAAAGTTTTCTAATGCAATTTCACCTTACCCTCGAACAAAGCTCGTCTGCTTATAATCTCAATTTTTATATCAGTATAGTGGAAAATATTATTATTGTAATCTCTAACTATTTTAAGAACTCACAGATAGACCAACACATAGCTTAGACATATTGAAACAAATTAAGAAACGCTGAACAGGTTATGCATATGTCGAATATTACACGCACCTGCCAATCTATTAAATGTTAATAATATGCTATATCTATATATATACATAAAGAAGGATTTCTGTTTGTGCGTTTGTTCGCGATAAACTCAGTCACTACTCTAACTATTGTCACCAAACTTTCTACAATTTTTTTCTAGGTTCTGGAAAAGGTCGACGTCCACTTCCCCCCCCCCCAAAAAAAGTAGCTAAAATCAGAGATATTAATTAAAATCTCTGAAAAGGCTAATTTTCGCCCTCATTTTACCGAGTGGCAACAGTCTAGCGCGTTGGAGATAAATATGCTTCATTTCGAAAAGTATTGCTGCTACTCGCTTTTCAGATCGTAGAGTTTGTTAATGAAAAATTTGTAAGTTTTGCAAAATCTGTATATATAAAGAATTTCTGTTTGTGTGTTTGTTTGTCCGTGTTATTGATTTCTGATCAATTATGATAAATTTTTTTGCTATATTTAATCGACTAAAATTGAATATAGGTGAAATATGGCATGGATTTTGAGCTTTTACGACCATTTGGTTAGAAAAACGAAAATCATTTAAAGCTGCGTGGCTTCTTGCTGATATAATGAGAGAGAATTAGTTTATTTTTCTATGGAAATTTTGTATGTGGGTTTCATACCGCATGAGACTGAAAAATATATGACGATGAATCGTATTTTTTTGCATTTTATTAGAAAAGGATTGCAGCGGTATCGTTCTCTCTATTGTTAGATACATTACTTTCAATCTAACTTAACTGGTATTGAGTACATCCGTTAGTTTAATAATAAATTAAACATAGAAACAAATTAAGTTAGGTTAGATAGGCTATGCGTATGTCAAATATATGTAAATATACATCTATTAAATTACAATAATATACTATGTTTAATAATAAACTAAATACTGAAAGAAATTGAGAAAAGGTGTTAGACTAAGCATTTCTTAAGTATATGTAAATGTTAATCTACTTCGTCATTTATTATTGCGAAATGCACACAAATTTATTACAAAAACATTTAATTTCTTTATCTGTTACTTGTAATAAATGGAAAGGGAAATCTCCATTGATCGAAATCCTTTGAAGTGAGTGTTATAAATAATAGGAATAATCCTAACTCATATATTTGTTAGCCTTAGCTGAACTACATTTTTTAGAAAAAGAATCAATGGTTTGTGGGGAATGCTTGATATTTTCATTTTATTTGCGGTGGCTCACTAAAGTATTTGAGACCTGCAAAAGCCAAAATTAAAAAAAAAAATTCCAAGTCAGCTTTTGCTTGAAAATTAGCTCACATTCTTTCTCAACTGATGGCTTACTTTATATAGGTGTAGAATATTAGTTTATTTTTATTAACCAGTTATTTTATGTTAAAGAATTTTCCGTTTTCCTGCCAGAATGCAAATTTTAATTGTGCGTATTCAAAAGAGGTAGAAAGAGAGAGTATATAAAGGTTTTAGATTGTTGAATCAAAGCGTGTTCTGCCTGCTAAAGGCTACATTACTAGTTAAATTTGTTGAAAGCAGTCTGTCTGATAATTCTTATAAACTCATATTTTATAAAAATTCTTCTGGTAGATTGCGATTTTATTAAAAAATTAACCTAATATAAAATAATCGCATGCCATTCGCATAAAGTGGATATAGTGTCAATCTTTGTATAAAAGATTATCATGCATACCGAATGCTTGAAAATTGAGATTTTATTAATAATTTCTTGTAAACAGAGAATTTTATTTTAATTATATTTCAAAACTGAGTACAGTAGGTCTAATTATGTATTAGAGATTAATTTTTCTTGTAAACAAAGAATTAATTAAAAAAATTAACGTAATATAAAGTAATCGCATATCATTCGAGTAAAGTAAAAATATCAGTCGTTCTACAACAGATTACCATGCATTTCGCATTCTTGTAAATTGAAATTTTCCTGTTTAGTGACGTATATCCAAAAATAAATAAATAAATAAATAACAGAGTTGCGGTTGCAGTCAAATGTCACTTTTATTGAAAATAGATACTGTAACCAAGGCACTGATAAATGCATATGAAGTTATGAAATCCTTCTCTTTTTTATGAGTTTCTTTGCAGCTTTTCTCGTAAGTGTACGCTAATCTATTCAGATGGCATAAAAATATATACTAATTGTAGGAGTTATTCTCATACTGAATTGATTCCAAAATATGTCTACACGTGGTTTGCAATATCGTATAGCTTCAGAACATTGATGGATATGCTAAAGAAAGACTGCGCGTACTAGGTTACTCACTCCAGTTATTAAAGCAGTATGTATGGGCAGTTCATGGACTAGTTTGACATTTCAGGGACATCAACCAACAAAAAAAAAATTTTTTTCCTTCAAGTCAGGCTTTGTAAGATTATAACGTCTAAAATGTATAAGATGCAGATTATGTGTTAAACGATTGTTTATAGCTAAGACTTTCGTTATTTTTTTAGGGAGTCACTCGTACGTTTTCGACGGAACAGATAGACGGTGCCTCCGACAGCTGGGTTGTCCAAATGGCAAATCATGCAGAAATATTTCTGAGAAAAATTCAGAGAATTATTGATGTAGGAACACTGAAACATAGAAACGTAGAACCATATCGAAGAAGTCGCCAGTCGAGGTGGTTTAAAATCCATTTATATTTAAATTGGCTTTTGTGGCCACAACTCATTTGGCATTCTAACCGTGCCTATTCAAGAACATTTACATTTTTGATACTGTTGTGATAGGAAGAAAGCCCAGCAAAATTACTTCCCAGCATAGTACAGAGAGAAGCTAAAGTGGCGTAGTTATCCAATGTGGAAGCACACGAAGAGGAAGGTTTTGGTTTGAGATAGTTCAGTTCTCAGAGTTTAGGTACCCAATTACAACGTTATCAGCTTTACGCAAGCTTTCTGGCAAAGTTTAATCTAGAAATGACGCAGTCCAGAAATGTTGTTATTATTTATAGGAAGAAGACGGGAGTTAAAAGGCTATTATTAATTTATTATTTGAAAGACAGATAAGTTATATTTTACATATGTATATATCTGCAATAATTAGACCTAGTGTATAGGAAATATATTATAACTAAGGCTTCTGTTTAAGAAGATAATTTCTTACTTTATGGGAAGAAATCGATTTAAAAGATAAATATAAGATATTCCAATAAGCATTATATGATTTTAAAACAAAATGGCATTTAGAAACATTTAGAAACATAATTAATGTTTTTGGCGTGAAACTACGAGAGATGCATGAGAAGCCCATGAATTCCCGAAAGGTCACTGTATATATGATTTTTGGCATAGTAACATTATTGGTCAATTTCTCCTCTAAACAAAATGTAGGAGGAGATGTAGTTACGGTGACCGATGAGCAAATACCGATTGATAATAACATGTTTCTGGTGACCAAATTTGGAGGACATGTGATTCCAACGAGACGGTGCTATGTATAAGCCAATGCCACTAAAGAAATATTACAAAAACAGTTTGGTGAAAGAATAATTTCACGAAATGCAAGTGATAGTTGGCCTCCCAGAAGTTATTATTTAGCTCATTTAAATTATTTTTTGTAGGTTTCAAAACAATATTACAAAACAATAGGCTATTTCAAAACAATAATCGATGCGAATAAACTTAGAGCCATTGAAATATTAAGAATAGACACTGAAGGCTGCTTTAGTGATATTAGGCCCAAGTTACTGCATACAGTCATCGGAAACTGGGTTCATTGAATTCGCTCGTGTGCACTAATTCGAGGTGAACCCTTAAACGAAATTTTATTCAAAACAAAATGTCATAAATTGTATTTCAAAGTAATATAAAAAATTTATTAGTATCTGAAATAGTTTTTATTTTATTTTATTCTAAAATCAAATCATTCTTATTGGAAGACCCTTTAAATTTAAATCCTCTCATACAAAATCATATATATGTTCGCTGTTTTTATAATATCCCTTTTCTGATTCCAAAGTATGAAGTATTATAGTTGGATACAGGAAATATTTAGATGAATAGCATGCTAATCTCCCTATCTTGAACCATTGCTCCCGTTGTTACTGATTAGAATGTTTAACTCAGAAAAATAGAAAGTTTTCTTAGTTAAATCTTTTTAGGGACAAAAATGTATTAGATTTCATGATTTTTTAGTAATTTGAGATGCATACTGAAACAATAAACTTTTAAAATGTGAATTAAAATCAAACTGTCTATTAAAATTTACTTTGAACAAAGTTAAATGAATAAAAATAAATTAAATAAATAATAATAAATAAAATAAAAATTGAATAAAAATAAAATAAGTAATTATAAATGTTACCTAAAAATAAGACAAATGTTTTATGCAAATTACTTAAATTTCTTAAAATTGCATTTTTAATTTGCTTACGCATGTATACAGACTTGTATACCAAGCAACAAATCACAGAAATATGATAAAGTTAATTTCTTTTGTTTCCACATTTCGAAAAGCTTCGAATTCAAGAATTTTTCCTCATCAAAATCTTTATTTAGAATTTTTTAATATTTTCTGCATTTTCTCTCAGGGCATAAAATATTTGAAAGACACTGGATCGGGTTTTTTTTCGATTTGAGAGGCAAAGTGGAGAGTGATGGAAGATGAAAGACAGAACAAGGGCATTTCCGGTAGATAAGTGAAAGGAAAAACAATGGAATGATGGTGCTAGAGATTTTGAAAGCTGACAATGCAATCTTATCATTAAGGAAGTAAAAATTTGCATATTTGATATGTTTTGGCATGAAAAAATTCTCATGATGATGATGCCAATGAAATGCATAATGACGTCTTCCCTTCAAAGTGCTTGCTCATCCAATCATAACTTCTGTAAGATGAAGGCGAAATGTAGAAAGCATAATTGAAATTTAGCCAGCAGAATTGAAGCTCAGTCAAAATTTATGCAAGAAAATGTTACTTATGTACCTTTTTGCTACCCAATAAAATTTAATGCGATGAAAGAGATTTAATTCTAAAATCTTACACACGCATATGTATATATATATATGTATATGTGTGTGTGTGTGTATAAACAAAAGTTTAGAAATATACTTTAGAAAATTACTCTTACACACGCATATATATGTGTGTGTGTGTGTTTATAAACGAAGGTTTAGAAATTTAAAATTAAAATTGCAAATTATTAAACGCATAGTATGCTGCGAAATTAACAAAATAATCAAGATGTGATAAATAAATCAAAAATTGATTTCAACTGTCAAGAATAGTGTAAATGAAAATGCTTCCCACAGATCTCGAAATCCTTAATTTTTTTTCATTTTTCCTCTAAATTAAATTTTTTAGCTTATTTCTTTCCATTGAATATTGATAATTTCCTGCTCAAATTGCCTCAATTTGTTTCGTAAAAATCGTGAAAAAATGCAAGTAATTACTTAACTGTGTTAAATAAAGTAGTTACGAATTCATATGTTGTCAAAGAATGTTTAAATTTGTATATTATATGAGGCTTTTATGCGTGAAATCATAAACTTGTTCTTCATTTACTTAATCATTTAAGTCTTCCAAAAAATAATATAAACAGGAGAATAATGTTTTTACTCTCCAAATTCATTACACGAAAACATCCGGGTTTGAATTTTTGACTTCTAAGTTAGATATCTTTCTGTCTAAATAAAATTTCTTCTTCTGATTGTGTAACTAATATTAAAATTATGTAGATTTTAAATTATGTTTTGTAATAGGAAAAATTTAATTAATTTCGTTATGCTCATTAGTCCAAATGGGCTTTGTACCTGAAGGACTATTGTTTTAGTTTTGCGATTTTGCGTCGGAAACATTAAATGTCGGTTCACTTTTCAAACTGTTGTCACCAAATATTGCAGCCCTGTATTATATTAAAAGAAATTAAATAATGAAGAATGTGCATAAATGTATGTATGTTTCTCGCATTGTGATAAAACAACTGTACCTAGAGCCATCGAATTTTAAATGACGTATTCTGCTGCGAATATGGGCATCTGGAAGCCCAAATTCGAAATTTGGAATTTGTTTCATTATCGATTTCATATTTTGTAAAACTTTAACGAATTTTTGATTAACAAACTCAAGGATTTCAAAGCGAGCAATGGCAACGTTGTACAGAAAAAACATTTTTATCTCCAGCGTGTGAGACTGTGTATCCGAAATTCTAAAGATATGCTCAGTTTAAAATTATTTTGCGACATTGTTTTTTAACTGAATTTTATGGTTTAAGGGGGAAGAACATGATATTTAATAAATAAAGGTAACACACAAAATTTTTAAAAAACGCCCCTTTGAACGTAGTTTAAAATCTGAAACCTTTCAAATTTTTTTTTCTTTTTTTAAAATTAAAATAAATCTAGTTAATGTGGGACAAAACCTGTTGACACTGTTAAAAACCAGATGTCCCTATTCATCGTCCACTGCACTGAACTGATATAAAAGGACACACGTCAAAGCGATAATTAAATATCAATTAATTTGATGCTGTTGACAGTTATAATCTAAGAACAAGAGACAGCGTGTTTGTTAAAGAATCATTTTCAGCTCGATTCCTTTGAAGAAAGATTTCATATTTTCTGTCTTTTGCAAATCATTGAGCATGTTGATAGTGCGTGATACCATCAACGATCTTGGTGGAAAAAAAAGCGCTTGAGAGTGAGTTCTGGGCATCCTTCGTCCCCGAATCGCAGCAACCCCTATCTCGTAAGCGAGTCCAAAATGAAAAGTGTACACATTGTCATTCACTGTGAAAACTTGTCTGCAACGAAACAGCCCTGAAGAGAGCGGGTGACACGCACATACACACACATGCACACACGGGCGGGACTTTACAAGGTTTGTCCGGAACGCACCGACATACATTGGGCTACTTTAGCAAAGGAAGCGGGCACATAGCCCTCGCATATACAGCAGGCAGGCACTATATATCTCTTCTGGGGGAAGAGGCAATTTAATTACTTGCTCTTCAACGTTTGCAAATTTGAGCTGGAGACAAATTCAATTTGCGATTGTGTCCTCTTGTGTTCTGCCCCGATACGATATTACTCGGCTAAAAGATGCAAGGTGCGCGGAGGGTCGGAGGAGAATAATGAGGTTGTGACGTAAGGGATGACCCGGTGGAGGAAGAATAGTGTTACGGATGACTAGAAGTGTACAATGTGTCATTTTGATGCAGAAATTTTTCTTGCAAATACGGGTACGGAGTACAGATGCTGAGGTTCAAGAATCCAAGGGAGACCCCACGACTGATATACAGGCTTTTTATGAAAGAAGGCTGTAATAATCAGTCATTTATTTCACGAAATTTTAACCAGAAAGAAATGCTTCCATTAAATAAACCCAAATGTAAAAGCAGAAGATAATTATTTAAAATTTCAAGTTTGTAATTTTAGTTGTTCTTAAAAATGAAAATTATTGATCGTTCCCATGATTTCCGACTAGAAAGTAATTTATCTAATCCAGGTTCGGAACAGACGAGGAGGAACGAAAGACAGTCAGTCTAACTTGAATGCAACCACTGTTTAACGTTAAACAATGTTCACCTCCTTAAATGCAAGAGTTCGGTGAAAGTATACAATTTTTGTGACGAGTCAGCTTCAGACTTTACTAAGCTAACAGATTTTGAAGGAGTTTGATTTAAATATAGACTTTGGTAGTCTCATTATATCAGCAACAACGGCTCGCAGTTTTCAATGATTTTCGTCTATCTAATCATATGGTCGTAAAAGCTCAAAATTCATGCCATATTTCACCTATATTCAATTTTAGTCGATTAAATGTGACAAAAAATTGATCAGAATTGATCAAAAATGAATAACGCGAACAAAAAAACAAGCACACAAACATACATTCTTCTTTATATATGTATATATAGAGAGAGATTTTGTAAAACTTACATATTTTTCATTAACAAACCTTACGATTTGAAAAGCGAGTAATGGCAATACTTTTCGTAATAAAGCATTTTTATCTCCAACGCTCGAGACTGTTGCCACTCGAAAATATGAGTGCGAAAATTAATGTTTTCAGA
This sequence comes from Stegodyphus mimosarum, assembly GCA_000611955.2. Taxonomy (NCBI): domain Eukaryota; kingdom Metazoa; phylum Arthropoda; class Arachnida; order Araneae; family Eresidae; genus Stegodyphus; species Stegodyphus mimosarum. The sequence goes on along the minus strand of KK117623.1, from coordinate 41,849 downwards.
GTTTTTAATTAATATTTCGGTTGATTAAAGTCGTCCGAAGATGGGAACAGTCGAAATAACTTTCCATGAATTTTTCGAATCGGAAATAATGCATTGAATGTTTGGCTATGCTATTTTTATTTCATTGTAAAATTTAAAAATTTCTTATTAACAAACTCTACGATTTGAATGCTAAAAGTGGCAACGCTTCTCGAAATAAAGCAGATATTTGTCTCCAGTATGCAAGACTGCTGCTACTCGGAAAAATGAAGGCGAAAATTAACGTTTTCAGAGTTTTTAATTAATATCTTTGATTTTAATTACTTTTTTTTGGAAAAAAGTGGACGTCGACCTTTTGCAGGACCCAGAAAGGAATTATAGAAAGTTCGGTGACTATAGCTATAGTAGTGACTGAGTTAATCGCGAACAAATACATAAACAGACATTTTTCTTTACTTATATAAATATTACGTTTTGTGATTTCATTGGTGATGTTTTTGTGTTGGTGATCAAATACTAAGAGTTCTGCATTTTAGAGCTTCTGCTTAAGCTTCTAGTGCATGTGAAGTGATATTCGTTTTAAATCTGATACGCTCTATACCTATTATTTTGTTATATCCCATAGTTTTCACGATATGGTTATTAATTAGGAAAATTCGCCCATAGGGCTCTGTATTTAGTCACTTATGATAGTCACTTTACTATAGACAGGCACAACTTCTATAACTCTTTCTTTCTGTGCTTAATAGTTAGTTCGGTTTTTAAGGACTTTACTGTGCAGCCTGTATAACATACTTTTCAGCAAAATTAGAGGAAGATATATTTCAAGCAGATGTTCGCAGAGCAAACCCGTAATTTAGATCTAACAGCAACCTGATTACTTTGTCTGAAATATACATATAATGTACAATGCCGTTTGCGTATGTAATCATAATTAATGACTATTATTTATGCAATCAAAACAAGAACTAAAGGCATAAAATGTAACCATTTAAACATATGCTTTACTTGTTTTAATTACACGGGATATCTCCTATAGATATGCTTTGTCGAATGTTTTTTTTAACTTTAAGGGATTAGTGAGTAGTGTTTCTATTCTATACGAATTAATGTTGCATTCTTCCTTAATACTACCTCGAATTTACTGCTTCATAATTTCTCAGTATAGGTAACTTTTGATTTATTTAGTTTCCCACTTTAAGACAATAGAAAAGCGATGAATGACCAGTAGAAACCACAATTATGATTTTAAGTTTTGTTCTTTTTTCGGTTAGCAGTATGCAGAAGAGAGAATGTGAGCAACGAACACAGGGAATGAACGACGATGAGAAAATGCAAAATAATTGTGCTTTCTCGAGAAAAACAAAATAACAGAAAAGGAAAGAGAGGAAAGAAAGAAAAAGTACGCTGCCAAACTGTGTAGCTTCTTTAATATCATTATACTTGTTAACCCTTCGATGCCCTAATATTTTTCTGCTAGTTTTTTCTGTTTTTAATCTCAAAAGAAGAGAGTGGAATTGATGATCTTGTTTACTGTAGTACACCAGCTGCCCAACCGGTATGGTGGTTAGCGTCGCTGACTGCCGTAACGAAGGGCTCGGGTTCGAGTCCCGGAGAAGGCATGGATCTTTTTAAATGTACATGGCGGCCCTCTAAATATGCTGCGAGCCGAAGTTGGAAGGGAAGAGGGGTGGGAGATACGTGGCAAGCAGAATGCCCCCATACGGCATGGACAATGTACGTTTTTTACAAACATCCGTGTCTTCTCCGGGATAAATTTCAGCTTTAAAAAATGTATTTAGTATTACTGTATTAAGCAATTCTTTTCTTCCTATTAAGCGCCTTTTTCATCTTTTCACAGTTAGGTTTAATATTGTGAATGGAATTTTTTAACTAGACGGCTAGTCGAAGTACTTTATAAAGTTTGCAGTAATTATACAAATCTAACAGAAAATTTTCTCTCTGATCTAATTTTAATACTACATATTTAAAAAAATTTAAGTATTATGTCTGTTTTGATGTATTTCTAAAATACGACCGAAAATTATTTATTTCCTATCTCGAGCAGAGCCTTTGATCCACCGCAAGGTATGTTGGGTATTAAATAAGTGGTCTTTTTGCTGTCTCAATGAAACACAGAAATTTAACCTGATGACCAAGAAACGAATCCAATATTTGAAAGACTTCATTCTGACGTTAGTAGCTTCACATTCATGAGAATGGATTTTAAATTCTTATGATTTCCTTAGAGTTGTGCAGAAAAGTGAACTGATACAAAGATGAGCTTAACTTCTTTGTTTCCAACGAATTGCTTTAAAGCTTCTCTAAAAAAATTATAGAAGTAATTAAAAATTTATAATGAAATTTAGTAATAATTATGACGCCATTGTTTATGAAAAAAAAACTTACGAAAAAATAAAAAATAAATAATTTTTTAATTTTTTTCGATGCGGCTAAAAAAATTTTGCATTAAAAAATCATTGTTTCAAAAAACTTTGCATTACAATTTTTTAACTAATTTAAATGGGTATTGTAATTTAAAGAAATATTAGCAAACTGAACGATTGATAAAGATCAAATTTACAGGAAAATATTATGCAATACGCAATACGTTTTGAATGCGTTTTTTTTTTTTTTTTTTTTTATTTCGACACCCAAAACACTAAAATCATGAAATATTTTTCAGCGTAAGCTTGCGTTACTAAGAAAGGACAGTTATTCCAGAGTTTTATGTCATATCTCTTAAAGTGGCTTCTGAAACAAGGAATATTATAGGAAACTGTATTCAGAAGTTGAAATATCTTCTTTGGTCACAATTGCACGAAATTTAAGCTGCTAAGAATCATTATTTTGAAGGAAAACTACACCAGATATAAAACATCGGTAAAACTTCTAAAGTATTAAAATAATTGTTCATCAAGAATGGTTATTTTTACCTGCTCATCTGTAACCCTCAATTGACACCCCCCCAAAAAAAAGATAAAATTATATTACTTAAATGAGGTTTTAGAAATACTATCTGTCAAAAAATCACTCGAATATCTTCAATCATAAGGATAATAAGGATTGATTTATTTTTATCTAATCAGTTATTTTATGTAAAATAGTTTTACTACCATTCTCCTTTTCCGTTTTCCTTCCAGATTGCTAATTTTTAGTCTGCGCGTGTTCAGACGAGGGAGAAAGAGATATTAGTAAGAGGAAAGTCTTAGATTGTTTGCTCACTGGAGAATCATTAGTACTTTTTTTAAAGCAGGAGATGTGAAAAATGAGCGATGCCCTCACCGGGACTCGAACCTAGAACTCTCGAAGACGCACCGAATGTGCTACTGTTACAAAATGAAAGCATACAGAAAGGAGGGAGAAAGTATCTTATATACTGAATATTTAGAGCGCAAGATACATACATACGAGTAGATGACGGGCACGACTCAATTTCAGAAGAATTAGGATTGATGGGCACGACTCAATTTCAAAAGAATTTGGATATAAAAGGATGCGGGTATTACCAGCATTTATTTTATTTTCGTAAGTATAAATAAAAAGGCTGCTCTTATAGTCTGTACTTCACATGTTACAATTATGTACTACATACGGTGACATAGTGCATAACTTAATTTTGTAAATGCTTAGAATAAAAATCGTGTTATGGAAACATGTGCATTAATAAAATATGGCAAAAGAGTTTATGCATTAACGTGCTAGAATGAAACCATGTTGCTGTGCTAGACAACAATTTCGGCAATTTTCTTACCCTGTGAGAGTGAAACCGTGTTTTAAGAGGGACATCTACACATTATTCTTCTAAAATACTTAGTTATTTTATTGTTCAATCTAAGCAAACAATTCACGCATGCCAGTTCACCAAAGACAGCGAAATCTTAAACATTATTCAGCATAGATGTTATAATTACCAAGAATACTAAAATGTCTGAGAATGAAGAATAACCGGAACAAATAACTCCTGGTCTAGATTTGCTGGTATTTTTACGCATCATTACATAAAGCGCTACGGATTTAGTTATTTGCGATTCGAATTTCAATATCTTTAGGCAGGAGTCTAGAAAATCCTTGATACGTTACGGATATAACGAGTAAATAACAATAACAGTAATAAAAAAAGGAAAGTCTTGACTATTGCCTCCTCCAGTCATGTATCACAAGATAGTACGGAGAGTGAGCAAACAAAGATCGGATATTAAAGCGATCAGCAAACACAACGGTCGACTAACTTGGTAGCCTTGGAAGTGTCAAACTTGGCGCCGAAAACGCTGCTCAAACATTCGAAACGAACGGAATGTCTGGGGATGGCATAAAAGACGAGCAAGAAAAAGGAGAGAGAAAGAGGGGAGGAAAAAAAAGAGAGGTAAAAGGAAAAAAGAATTTACCAAGAAATCTTTTACTATCCATTTGCAGGTTTAACGGGACTTCTAAACACAAGCCAACATTCTCCCTCCTCCTCCTTTTCCTTTTATCCTCTAGGTTTGTAACGTCAAAATGGTAGAAAGAAATTTGCAAAGAATAATTCTTGAATTATATTTGATTAGAGAAATCCTAAATCTCGAAGAATAGTGTGAGAAAACTTCATTCGACAAATCGCTTAAATAAAACACTAATTCAAACTTTATATCGAAATAAAAATTGTGAAAGTCAGGACAGGTCAACTTCAAAATTCCTGCATCTTATCATACAGCCATGCCAGTCTCCTGAACGTTAACTCCCTGTAGCTTCAATAACTGCTAATATTATCTGACTCCTCTGCTCATTACTCTATACTCATGCTGCTCTAAATACTTCGTACTTTAATTGCGAAAACTGAAATCTTACTTGAAAGTAAAAGCATAGAACATCGAAAGTCCAACATCCAAAATAACAGCATCGAACAGCTAAAGTAACAGCATCCAAGGTAACAACATCCTTTTCAAATAACATCCCAAAACGACACCTGGTACGTTGAGGTCTACCAAACGTCCCACTTTGACCGGGACTATTCTGGTTTGATGATGTGGTCCCAGCGACCCGACTAACTGGTCATTCTGTCCCAGTTATTTGATACAATTTTAAAAGGGATGAATATAAGCTATTATTCTCAACAGAGAATACAAAAGTTTACAGTATTTTATGACAGATGTCTTTTTTCCATTAAGCTACAGTATAAGCTTTATGTACAGCGTATATATGTATTAAGATTTATGTATAGCCTATATATAGGAAAACAGTTTCAGTGGAGTATAATCTTTTGTTTGGATAAACAAGAGTGAATTACCATGGTCTGAAATTGAAGCTTCAGGTAAAAATATTATTGAATGTCACATAAAAGTAATACAATAAGCATGGACCAACCTTTTTAAAGAAGAGTGATTGAACAAAGCTGAATTTTGGTAAATAAATCGTGAAGTTTGGAAAAATAAAAGCTTTGAAGTAAAATACGAATACATACGACTTTTCGGTCATTTCAAAGGGAAAAAATGTATATTTCTTTGCCCAATCGTGATGAAAGAGTAGAACAAATTTTTAGCATATCAAGCACATCACCAAAAGCCGATAGATTATTCTAAAAAACAATTATCATATGGTCTGAAGAAAAAAGTAGAATGGCTGAATTAACCGTAGAAGCTTTATCAAGCTGAAAATTAACAGTGAATTAACTAGCAGCGAATTTTTTTGATGTCATTAAAAATAAAAAAGAATTTTTAATGAAAGTTCCCACTAGTGATAAATACTGATAACTTTTTAATAAAAAGCTATGCTGAGTTGAGTTTAATAATTTCTTTTAACTCATTGTTGTTAAATCTGCTTTATTTAGCCTTTACAAACATAGGTACTTAAGCTAGTAGGTTTTATTTTCTTTTTTGAGTATATTCTCAAAACTCTCTCAGTTCGAGTAAAATAATATCAGGATAAGCCTAGTTATGATGAATAAAAAGTTATTTTTCAAAACGAGTGAAATTTTCGCAACAAAATAAGAGTCGAATGTCCAGAAAACTTAGTTTTAAAAATGAAAAACTTTATATAATTTCCTTGTGAAATATAACTAATTTCTTTAAGCAGTAATACCACTTCTTTTAATGATTCAATGTTGAAAGAGCGTATTGGCACATTTAAAAACTAAATTCGTTACAATACACTCATTCATTGAAAGAAAGGTTATTCTTGATGCATGGTTAAAGCACATTTTTTATTAGAATTTTTGTCTATCAAGACAGCAAAACTTTTGTAAGTTTAAATGAAGTGTTAAGAGACCAGTTTTGAATATTTGACGAGTATAATTACATACTGCTATTTCGTCTTTGAAAAATATGCATTAAAGTTGACTCCGTTATTTTTCAGTTTTTAAAAATTAATCAGTTTTCAAGTATCAAAATAGTAATTTTTTCCTTTATTTCTTCGCATTTCGTTACTAATAAAATACTATAATTCCGAAACTTATAGAATCGCAGTTTTTAAAAGTTATTCCATCTGAATTAAGTTTTTAGTAAAAAATTAGCGTTCATTAATATTTAAATTTAATAAAAAACATCTTTGTAATAATATTTTATTTTTCGAATTTTATGCCACTGTGTACTATTAAGTAATCAATTGCTTTTCATAGGTTCTTATTTGCAGCGTCCTTCACTGTCGCTTCATACTTTCACTATGTCGCTCACAGAAAAGAATGCCTAGACAGATTTTTATCTGTCTAGGCAGATAAAAATCTTATATCATAAAAAAGTCGTCAAACTAATACTTTATTTTACTATATAAAATTGCAGTTGTATTTAAAAATTAGCAAAACTTAAATAAAGTAACTAAAAAGGAAAATTAAGGCTATACATAGTGTCCCATAAATATTGGTAAAAACTTTAAGGAGAGTTAAGGCATGTTAAAAGGATTGAGAATTGCATAGCAACCCATGATCGGGAGAGTCCTGGGAAAGGGATATCAGAGATACAAGAAATGAAGTGATACAGGACAGAGATAACCAGAAGTATTTATTGCTTATAAATATTACATGGTATTGTAGTAGATGATACAATTTCAAAATGTTACAAAAGGTTTTCAAAGTTTCCACCATTACAAGCAATGCATGCGTTCCACCAACGGACGGCGGATGGCGGACGCAGTCAAGAACACCTGATTTGCCGTGCATGGGTGTCTGCAACAGCGCAGATGATTCTTGGAACAGATCCATTTCAGACTCGAAGGTGTTTCAGTTACAGTAGCTTTAAATGTTCTCCAAGGAAAGAAATCCACGGTGCTCAAATTCGAAAAGCGCGGGAACCTAGCAATCGGTCCACTACGCTCAATTCATGGATGACTAAATGACACATTCATGTCTCCGAATATATCGTCCATTTATCGTGAAGCCACATACTGCGTTTCCCATTTTTTGTGACATAGGATGAAGTAAGCCTGATAGAACCTGTTGCAAAAAGATGAGGTAATTTGCTGATGTCATAGAGGAAGGTAACAGGTAAGTCCCAACTAATCAGTCGCCGACGAAACCAGCCCAATCATTGAACAGCATCACTTACCGGCGTACCATGATGTTTGCGGTCATGGGTTTCTACGCAGTTCTATGCAATAGTAAAGCAAGTATTTAAATAAAGAAACCACAGAAAACTGCAAAGAAATTTGCAATAAAAAAGCTATTTTTAATTATTTAATTTTAAAAAGATTTATTGAAGTAATCGTTTTGTTACCTTTGTCTTGCAAAAACAGTTAAGAACTGTTTAATTACAGTTTATGAAATCCTTCAGCCAGCTGTAAATAACAGAGATAGAAGTAAGATTGCCTTCATCTTTTAGCAAAATCGCATGCACTTTTCTAGACGAACGAAAGGTTCCGAATTAAAAAATCAGTCTTAGTAGAATCTGTATAGCTCAAGAAAAATCGCCCTTATAAGTTTTGTGAATGTGATAGAAACTTCATTGCCTACAAGGCACTCAAATTTAAAATGCGACAACAAGTATGTTCCTATATCTAATGACAGAAAATTAAAAATTCAATTGGATCATCGATCAAATTATTACTTGGTATATCATCTTTAATCAGATGTATATATTAGGTAATTTACGTTAAAGGCATTAGTTCTGTGTGGCTAATATACTAATAAGAATGTCTATGGAGACAGAATATGAAAGTATCGATGGTTAGAGTCAAAATAAATAACAAAAAAGAAAAAATTTTACTTCGTATAATTTGAAGGGCCCCTTACTTGTACCTGATTGAGAGTTCCCAAGTTTAGGTTATAATAAAGTTTTGAAACTATCATATGTGACCTTTTTTACAACTTTTGAATATCATTTGTTGTCCTAATGCCATTGTTATCCAGTACTAATAACTGTTAACTTCCAGAATACAATGAATAATTTTTTATTAAGGAGCTTAGAATTTTGAATATAATATCACTTGAAATCGTCTTTTTTAGTCCAAAGGAGCAATTTGCCTAGAAGGACTATTAATTTCGTTTTGGCATTTTGCGTTTGTTTCACTTTTCAAATTGTTGCTACCACATATAATCGCCCTGTATTATAATAAAAGAAATTAAGTAATGAAGAATTTGCATAAATGTATGCATGTTTCTCGCAATGTGATAAAACAATGGGACCTAGAGCAATCCAATTTTGAATGACGTAATCCTACTGCGAATATGGGCATCTGGAAGCCCAAGTTTGAAATTTGAAATTTGTTTTATTATCGATTTCATATTTCGGAAAACTTTAACGAATTTTTTACTAACAAACTCAAGGATGTCAAAGCGAGCCATTGTAACGTTGTACAGAAAGATCATTTTTGTTTCCAGCGTGAGAGACTGTGTATCGGAAATTCTAAAGATATGCTCATTTTAAAATTATTTTGCGATATTGCTCTTGAACTGAATCGTATGGTTTCAGTGCGAACACCATGATATTTAATAAGTAAAGGTAACACACAAAAGACGCCCCTTTGCACGTAATTTAAAATCTGAAACCTTTCAGACTTTTCTTTTTATATTTAATTTCTATAGAAAAGACAAGACGTAGAAATCGATTTCGATTGTAACATTTTCTTGACATAGCATTATTAAAATGCAATTTTTGGTTCGCTTTCATGCCTCGTGATATCATACACTAAATATAATTATGTATAAGATTTTCTAAAATTTTATTATACAAATATTACAACGTTTATGAAATACCTAGTTATCTTGTTTTGGTACCTTGAGTTTATATTCTTTTATTCTGTGTTACTATATATATATAATATTATTCTCAAATATTTCAAACAATATTTTGGTAACAATATTTCAAATTTCCCCTGAGAATTCCATTTACTTTAGTTTTAAATCGCTTTTCTATCTTGAAGGACAAAGATATACTATCAAGCAAAGAGGAATGGTTTGGACTGAGCACTAAAAGGTGTGCATTGCCAACAAATAATATCAATGAGCGTGGTTAGGCAGGTTACGAAGATCAGTAGGCAGAAAAGACGAGTATAATGAAGAAGAAAAGAAGAGAGGGGCCATCACTTTATCCCACCACCATCTCTTGCGCCTCAGAACTGACACTTGGCACCCCTATTATACAGTTCGTCCTCCTCTATGAGCCATTAACGTTGTCAGAGGGAACAAAGCCAAAAGTGTGATGGCGCGGAAAATGAGGGGGGGGGGGCTTACAATGCATCATACCCCCTTTCTATCCCTGAACCTTTCGGCCCATTGAAGGCTTCTATAAAACCAGAGCCCGAAGAAGGCGTAGTGCTCGTTTCAGACTTCAAATTGACAAGGCTTGCTCGAAGCTGACAGGTCTGCATCGAGATCTTCAAGTAGTAAAATAGCGTACTAGGCCAAATTATAGGTCTTGAGGCACGAACTGTGCTGCCTCTGTCTTCTTATTCAGTGGTCAACCAAAGAGAGATACAGCGAATGGCTTCTGGTTGTTCGTGGAATTTTTTTTATGGTTTCTGATTTTCTTTCTACACTCCCTTCTTATTATATTTAATGCTCTTCAGCCATTTGTTTGGAGATTCCTACATGGCAACCAATAGAGTCGAGACTTGAACTTTGATGGACAAATTACGGAAAGCATTATGCTGCACCTTTTTTCTTCTTCTCTTTTTATTATTGTATTATATGTCGCTTCTTATCTTCAGTATCTATTATTTTTGCTCAGTGATACGTGTTCAAACAGTTGCAGTGGTTAAAGAAACTTCATTATTTTTTTTAAAGATCACCCAGTTGTTGTTTCTGAATCCATGTTCTTCTGTTTGAGAGAAGAATAGGAATACCTAAGCATTTTAAACATCCGGTGCTTTTACACCACTATTTAGCAGAAGTGTCATGCACTGATTATTATATTATTTATTTACGTAAATAAAATTAAAATTGCATTTGAACTCATCAAGTAAAGTTAGGGGAGTTTGTTCTATTAAAATCAAAATTCTAGAAGGCATTTTATCACCTAACATTAAGAGTAAGATTTCAGCTGAGGCTTCATATCAACCTTATCTTTGAAGAGTACATACATGCACGAAAAATAAAAGTAGAAATAGATGAGAAATCTGTGTAATCAATCTTTCAGATAAAAGCTAGCTAATGGTTAGCTAGCTTTTATTGTTAGCTTTATCTTTCAGATAAAAGCTAACAACACCTTAATTGTTGTCCTGTTTTAAAATAATACTAATTCAAAAGTTGAAAATAGTGCAATGTATGCAAAAATCTTTAATACAACATCTGAAAAATTATGCATGTAATTTGTACGCAAAAATCTTTAATAAGACATCTTTTATAAAGCTCTGCACATTTATACACAAAAAATTATTTAATTGTAGAAAGAGACATAGTTTCACATAAAAAGAAGTCCTTTTATTTATTTAAAACTGAAATAATTTATTTTTTTCAGGTTGTCTGCACTACATTCTTAAGGTAATTTTGATTATATTTTACATATTATTATAGCATACACAGTATGATTACAAGGAATTATTTAAAAAGTATACAGGTGCCCTTTTCACTAAGCGAAGAAAATTCTGTCTAGCCAAAATAGAAAATGTTGCAAGTGTATTATGAAGTCTACGGCATTGTAACGAATTTTGTACATATGTAAATAATTTTAATGAAATTATACGTAAAATTGCAGTACCTCTTGTATAATATAACGTGAAAGGCCTCAAGAGTGCAGCTTTGCCCGAAAAATAAGGTTACAGAGGCAAGTTCTTTTAACATTGAGGCAAATGGCTATCTCGCGAAATTGGCGAGATAGCGCCAAGCCGGCAATAGTTTTGGTTTTAATTATTGTTCCCAAATTCGGCAAGATATCTTCAAATTTCATCAAACTTCGACCATTTGGCGACATTTTATTCCCACCCCTGTGTAACTGTAATTGGTCCTATCACTATGCAACTGTAACCATATCCAGCCCTATGTAACTGTAACTGGATGCACCTTCCAGTAATCTCGAAAAATCGAAAGTACGGAAAATTTCTTAGGGGCCGGGGAAAAAATGTGTAAGACCGGACAGTCTCAGTTCTCAGTGTTTTGTTCAGAGTTAAGTTCGGAGTACTGAGAGGTCTCTGTGCGAGCTTCGCTCTTTAGATCCACTTTACAATGCTTTGTGTTTAATGTTCTTAGTAATATGAAGTGGTAACTACTGATTATGATCTATCATACTGAGAAGAGCTATAAGAGTACTTTTGTCAAGTGTTCGGAACTGTAAATTGTTTATTTTGAGAAAATAAATTTTAGTTCTACATCTTCCGTTCTACTGGGCCGATTAACGAAATTCAAATTGCATTTTTCATGTCTCGAAAGCGCGACTTAGAACATATATTCGATTTATACATAGCATGGTTCTAATATAGGTATTTTGACACAAAGTCGGACTTTTTCCAAAATGACGTGCAAATGTTTTTCCATATTTCGATTCTACAACTCAAATTGTGCCAAAGTACCAAATTTTGTAAAAATCACAAGAGCAGTTTTTAAAATATTAGCACTCAAAATTTTAGCTCCTCCATGTTAATTTGGTACATATTTATTAATATCTCTTTTTTTATTAAACGTATTTGATTCTTCCTTTCATATTTCCAAATTTAGGTTCACTCCAAATAAAATTCGCCTACATTTTATGATTTATTTTTAAAATTTGTATTTTTAAATAATTTCTATACATTTTTCAAAAAAAATTTGTATTATCTCTATATATAATAAAACAAAGAGTCTGTGTGCGTGTGTGTGTGTGTGTGTGTGTGTGTGGGTGTGTGGGTGTGTCTTTCGTTCGTGTTG
>KK117623.1:0-28302 GCA_000611955.2 Stegodyphus mimosarum | reverse complement strand
GTGTAGGTGTCTTTCGTTCGTACTGCGCGTAAGCTAATAGACCCAGGCCTATGAAATCTGGTACACAAGATGCATCTAGACAAGATGAAATAGTATCAAATTGATAATTTTCTCTCATTATATGAACAACAATGGCACACAGCCATTGTTGCTGATATCAGCACGGAAAAATGAGGGCGATAATTCTGTGCTGTTTTTAAATTTAATGTTTCTCTTGGATACTGGACGTTTGTCTAGAGAAGGCAGCAGGAAGTTGGTTAATTTATTTATTAGGATGATTAATATTTGTATTAAGGGCTATTGCTTATTTCATTATATGCTTTTTATATGTAATGCATTTTCAACTGAATTTTTTTAACGTTATTCTTTGTTTCTTTTTCGATAAAATTGTTATGCAGAGTAAAATTCTGTGCAGTTTTCAAATTTAATGTTTGGTGTTCTCTTTAGGCATTTTTTCGGTACACTTAAAAGCCAGACGAAGGCTGGCCGCGCAGCGGCTAGTAATCTATAAAAGTTTTACCATCATCATAAATTAGATGTATATCTAAGCGTATCTATAAAAAATTAGAGTTTTTTTATTCAAAATTTATAAGATATACGTGAATTTACATTTGGGCGCGTTTTAAAATTTGGCGTATTTACTATGATAACGGAAATGTGGCTTACGCACTTTGTTAAAATTATTTAAAAGTATGAATGATGACTTTTTTCGCTTGTCTGCAAATAAAAAAAAAAGGAAAATAAGTGGGTTACTATAAATTAAGAATTTTGCGAAGTCAATTATTCTTGGCGCAAACTGAAAAAAAATGCTGCAGGATGAATTTTTTAATTTCTGCATAAATTTCTCTCCAAAAATTACAAAATTTAATATTTAGACATAATTTGAGTCGTAGAATCGGAATATGGAAAAGGATTTGTATATTATTTCAGGAAAAGTCCGATTTTGTGTCAAAATACCTATGTTAGAATAGTGCTATATATGTATCAAGTATAGTGTTACTGATTTCATATTTATTTCGCTATTTACTTAGAATTGTAATTAAAATTGCTTTATTTTCTCGTGCAAGGCAGACGATTTTTGAAGAGAAAGCTACGTCGGAAAAATGAAAATAAAAGAGCGCGTGCATTTAATGTTTAATAAATAAATATCTCGTAATTACTGTTGCCATCCAGAAAAATCTAGATTGTTATAGTGATAATTAAAAAGCTTATAAAAACCGAATTGAAACACCTCATCTCAGTTGTTCTTGTAGTTGTAGCTGTTTAAAGCGAACTGCTGTTTGTTTACTTAATGCTGTAGAGATTTCTGTGTGAGACAGAATTAGTTTACCTGTTTTGAATTGAGTTTCGCTAAACGTTTGAGATATTGTGATATTATGCGACTATCTCTGAAGAAATATTTCAGCATTTTGATTTATTTCTTGTGGAAAGAATAAACTTTGTTAACTTTTTAACGACTTGTCAATTCAATCCATAACGAACCAGTACGCAAGCGACAATATATCCGAAGTCACACTTTCGAGACATAGAAAAATTTCGACAAACGTTCCTGCAGAATGGGAGATGTAGAAGTGTACCATTTTCGTTTTTTGCGCCGTGTACATAAAAATTAAATTTAATCGACTGAATGCTTTCTTTTTCTTCTCTTATAAAATTTCACATATAGAATTCTCTTCTCCCCCCCAAATGTTTTGGCAGTCTGAAAAAATGCAGTTAATTTGTCAATCTTAAACTGTTATATAGAATGATGATTATGCAGTTAATTTACGGTTTTAATTCTAAACAACAATTTCTGCTTCAAATAAAATTTCGTTTTTTTTTTCCAAAGTCGTTAAAAGAAACCTGCACGAAATCGTCGCTATCATATATTTTACTACGATGAATCCATTCAGTTGAATTACATATATTTGCATTTTCATTGAGTTCTAAATTAGTAACTGGTGATCTCATTCTTCTCAGTATCTCGGTAATGTTGCATTTTGAAGTCTTGAAAGAAACTTTTTTTTAATCTTTGATGAGATATTATGTGTAACTACAATTCCATAACTTGCACTGCTCAATTTGTTAATGATTACTGGACACTTAATAGCAGTTTTGCTAATAATGCTTCTCCACCATTTCATTAAACGAAGTGTTACTGAGCTTTGTGACAAATTTCTTTATTTACAAAAATTTATCTGCAGAACAAGATCTCGGTTCGTTAGATCTGAATGAAGTAAAATAATTTATCTCTTCTGCTTCTCAGAAAATATTTTAAATTCATGCCTGAAGATATTAGTCAATGATCAAAACTTTGAAATTATGAAATTTATTTGTTGTATATAATCACAAAGCAGAATAATATATTATTACAATCTGCGCTTTTTTAGTCTTTTGAATCAAATCATTGCAAAAGCTAATGAAGTCATTAAAATACGCAATTTGTTCCAAGATTCTATTCTAAATTACTTTTCCATCTGAATTTCAAACGTATTTTTAATTATTCGTCAAGCATCGAAGAATCGATGCTAAGCGAATGAAGTAATTCGAATTCGAAACTAATAAAATTAGAAACAAATGGATTATGACTGCAATCCATTTCTGAGTTATATTTTAAGTCAAAATTAAATTCTAAATATAATTAATAGAAATATGCACATAAATCTTTTCACCGTGGTATGGAATTGAAAGAGAAAGCTGAGACGTTGAAATTAGTTCTCGTTCCCACTTATATTTAAATAATTTTGATGCTTAGACAGCATTTTCAAATATTGGCATTATACATATTCTTTTCCGTTTTATAGCTTCTTCTAATTGAATAGGCTATCCAGTGGATGAATATTTGATTTGTGGTTAAATTAAAAACTCTTCCACTTTAAATTGCTTTTCTAAATGTGAACAAAAATGAAGTTACTTCAGTTATCTGATTTTATACCTGCAGTCCAAATCCGATTTAACTACTGTTAGAAGGCTGCCATTAAAAGCTACAGATGAATTATTGCATCTTGTCATCGTCTTAATTCAGTTTTGAAATTACATATTGTTACGAAATGTCCAGCTGAGGTAAGATAGCTTCCACACAAAGGGTTGCTAGAAAAAGGCAAGGGAAAATAGGGCAACCAGATTTGGCGACAAAATTGAAGATGTGCCATAGACGGAGCGAGAACCGAATTTTTACCGGTTTACCCCAGAATGTTCTCGAAAGCAGGTCAAAATCTATATAAGCCCTGCTTGTACGTGGAATAGCAGTCTATCGTGAGAGTATCGAAAGTACGTTGAGTTGAGCAGTAGTTAGTGTCTTGAGCTCCGACAGCGATCGAACCGAGTCGGAAGCTGTATTTTAGTGCTTTGCCGTGAGCTGCCTTCACCATTATAGCCTGGAGGCTCTATTGCTGATCGTTTTAGCTTGATCATCGTAGTTTTTTTGACGAATATAAACGTCGTCGATTGTCTTGGTGTCCACCGATAACATCGAGGCAAAAACATCGCGGACGAAAACGTCGCGAAGAAAACAACGCAAGGCGAAAACGTCGTGGTACAAAACAACGTGGGAGAAAATAAAGCAAAGAGAAAACATCGCAGTTCTAAAACACCGTGGTACAAAAGAGCGTCCTCGAAAATCTCGTCGTTTTCGCCTTTGCGTTGTTTTCTCTGCGACGTTTTCGTCCGCGATGTTTTTGCAGCGGTGTTTTCGGCTGTAATCATCGTCTTTGGAGCTCTCCTGTGTTATACTGACGAATAAATTGTGTTTTGTTTCTTCACCCAGGCTTATCGTCAATCACTCCAAATCCTCGAGCCCTTAGAACGCAACAATATATTGTATAAGTATTAAAATGCATTACAGGTTTTCCTATTCCTTTGATTCTTAAGCACAAACATAAAGGACAAATTTTTAACACAACGTAATTTACCATTATTTTCACACGCTTGAGTACTGACCAGCGAAAACAATTTTTAAATCGGAGGAATTGCAGTACATTTATGATAAGAATAAACTTTAATTCTATGAAAATGATGAGATATATGAGAAAAAAAATCATAGGGGATTTCCTTTTTAATTTGAACTTTGCAATATTAAATTCAGTTTTACGAAATTTATTTTCCAATTAGGAAAAGGAAAATATTATTTAAACTTAACCATAAAGTTTTAAAATTAGCTGATGGACTTGATAGTTGTAAACAACATTCTTAATTTGACTGTAAATGCAGTTACAAGTATATATAACAATACCTCAGCAGTTACCATGTGTGAATATAAAAGAAGAAAAAAAAAATCTTATTCAACGGTCGCCCAAAAGGATTTGGGCAACCGTAAAAAGCTTTTCACGCTCTTGTTGAGCTCGCAGTTTACCAGCTTGCTATTACATTTCCTTCTACTAACGCATTATCATTTTTTTTTGTCCTTTTAGTTTTATTATCAAGCGCCCTTTTCTTCGCACCTACGCCATATAGATTCAACAGCAAAATTACAAAAATTTTAAAAGCAGCATAGCAGTATACGTTTAGAATTTCGGATGCAGCATTAAGTTTTGGCATACATTTTTCTGATTTTTTTTTCAGATTTTTTATCACTTCATATCTATGCTCAGTTTTCTTACTAAGATGGCTTTACACAACATTTCCTTTGACTTTTCATTATTAACATTTGTGTGTTTACTTTATTTATCAAATATCATGTTCTTGGCAGTTACGCCACATAAAATTCGATTCAACAGTAAAACAACAAAATATTTAAAAACAACATATATTTAGAATTTTCGTCAGACAGTCTCAAGCACTGAAGATAAAAATATTTTATTCCGTACAGTGTTGCCACTGCTCGCTTTCAGAATGTTGAGTTTGTTAATCAAAAATTCATTAAAGCTTTAGAAAATATGAAATAAATAATAAAACGAATATTGGAAATTCACAATTCGAACTTCCAGGTGCACACGGTGTTCCAGGTGTTCGAGTGGAGAACTATATTATTCCAAATTTGATGGCTTTAGTAACTTCCTTTTTTCTCAGTGTGAGGACCATACATACATACATGCAGGTTCTCCATTATTTATTTTTTTAAAAAAATAATAGAGGGCGATAATATTTGGTGGGAACAATTTGAAATGTGATATCCTGTTTATAGTGAACCTACGCAAAATACCATTAATAGCCAATTTGGGCTAAACAATTTCAATTTAACTAAAATACAACATACATACTTCATTTTCGTAGTTTTTTAAAATGTAAGCCTTTACTGCCATCTCCTTTCAAGTTTAATGTATATTTAGCAACAGCCTTATTTAGTAGCACTGCCTACAATTGGAATTTTTTCAATCAAATTAATAATTAAAGTGATGTGAAACTTTCAGGTATTGAAATTTTCTCTTGCAGCTTAGGTTTCAACCACGTTTGCAACAACTGTAAATGAGAATCTCATTCACGTATTCCCCACGATATACGGTACGGACATGAAAGCAGCGTTGCTAATATCTAGACTTGTCAAGCGTCCTTTACTTGGTAAGGACAGTCCTTTAATCAGCTTTATCTTTGTCCTTTTATGAGTTTAGAAAATGTGACAAAAATCCTTTGTTTAGAAATTAAAAATCTTTTATCACTGATTAATAACATCTAGCGTCGTAATTTGAACAGCTGACACAAGGAGATTCGTAGTCAATGAGAGAGTTGGTTGCGATCTCCGCTAAGTGACGTAGTTCTCCCAGCGCAGTAACCCAATGAAAGGATCTCGATGTGGTGAGGAATTTTTTGGCTTTGAAGTTCACTTACATTTGAAAAAAATTGGTAATGTAGAATCTCAAAGTTTATCAATAACTTATTCCTTTCTTCTTATTTCTATTATTCCTTTCTTCAGCAATCAATTATTTAGAATATTTTGATGAAAATTCTATATCTGGTGAACTGACAATTCCAAGTCTGTCAAAGAGCTAATTTTCACCGTATTAAAAATTTCCTGAAGGTGTTTGAGATTTAAAGCTAAAAGAAGAACTGGATTTGTATCTGGATGACATTTTCAATGACTCAAATTCAGTTAAAAAAACTTCAAATTTATTCAAAGTTCTGAATATTTTGCAAGATCCAAAACATCAACTCGTAATTTTTAATAATGTAGATTATAAACGCATGAATATTTTACAAATAGTTTTGTATGTCACTTCAATTTCTGTAACATCATACTGTGAAAGAATTTTCAGTGTCATGACAACTTTGAAAATGAACGTGATGGTTGTTGAGTTGAATTTATAAAAAATGAATTATTTATATATTTTAATTTGTAAGAAAGTTATACAGATTTTCTCAAGTCTGCCAAAAATAAAATAAAATAAATGTAATTTTAAAAATTAAAAGTTTACTTAAGTTTTAAAAAAAACCCAATTATTTTTAAAGTTTTTCTACATTTTTTAATTAACAATATTTTAATTCGATTCTGATGATTCTTCTAATAATGCATTTTTTATGTTTAATGAGTCTATATATTATTACCTAAATTTCTAAAGTGAAACATTTTTCACTTGTTTTTGAAGTTTTAAGAAATTGTTAGATCACATGAATATCAGTTTTATAATTGAATTCCAATAATTTACAATAATAATAAGAAGCAATTTATATATTTATTGCGTCCTGTATTGTGACGGGATAAAGCTGGCAATCTTAGCAGTATTATACTAAAGCTACAACTAAAATTGCACTGATATTTTTCTTTTTTTCTGTGATATTCAAAGCTAGGGGTGCGATGATTTCCTGAGCAGCCTGTACAGTTGCATCTGAATCAAAATGCAGGGGACAAGTCGTCGTTACCGCATCTGGTCAGTTAAGTCTTCTGTTACTGCTCACTCATTCTTTTAGAGGAGAGAATGTAAGGATTTACAACATCACTAGTACATGCGCATATGTTATTAATGTTATGGCGTAATGTTTAACGCATCGAGCTTGCAAATGGAAGATTTGTAAGGTATATCTCCCACATTCTTAGCGTGCCTTCGCGGTGTAATGGTCAGCACACTGAGCCGGTATTTCAGAGGTCCGTGGTTCGATTCCCGGCGAAGGAATTGCATATTTTTCATTTCTCTTGTTCCAAAAAAATACCTAATGTCTCTACACTGGCGTCCGAACTAAAAGGGTTGTGGATGATGACTCTCCACACCTAGGATTTGGCGACTAGGTCACCTAAAACCCTAGTCGCCCTTCTTTTGTAAGGTATATCTCCCACATTCTTAGCGTGCCTTCGTGGTGTAATGGTCAGCACACTGAACCGGTATTTCAGAGGTCCGTGGTTCGATTCCCGACGAAGGAATTGCATGTTTTTCATGTCTCCTGCTACTAAATAACCTAATGTCTCTACAGATTCCTGGTTCGAATCATGTTGAAGAGTACAGCTGATTCTTTAACCATTTTAACCAACCACCCTTGCGTTATTTTTCACTCTCTTCAACTTGTTTTTTTATATCCGACCATTTCATCAGTATTTACATATCTAAGAATAATTTAATGTGTAATATCCGTTAGATTTCAGTTCTGTATTGTTTAATGTATGTATTAATTAATGTAATTTATTATATTCGCCGTGCCACTTTTTTTCTTTATTTATTTAATGCTGTATGTATTTTTACGCTTCTTTGCTCTCTTATTTCTGTCACTTTATTCATTGAATATAATCTGTGAGATTTTTACAACTATGATTAATTTTGTTTTGTCATTTTTTAGTATCTTTGCCCTGTTGTGAAATTGAAGTATGTTGTTTATACACATTTCTAGATTTACCCTTTCTGTGTTTATTATATTTCACAAACACTGAGTTCCAACATTCCTTATTCACTGAGTTTCCCTGTCTTTTAATTTCATCTTCCGCCACCCAGACGAGAAGGTGGTTAGTGATTATGACTGCCATACCGCTCACCAACGGCCGAGAGGTAAAATCACTGAACACTGGTAGTTCCGGCCTGGGTTGGATTCCAGGCGAACGGGCTGGCTGCACGGGCTTTTTGCGGTTTTCCATATATATATATGAAAAAGTTTCCCTCACAAAGTCCTCCACAAAGGCATCCCTCTCCTTAGGCAGATAGCTCTGGTGTGGTTTGCCATAATCAATAATCCCCGCGCGAAACGAATTTTTGATTAGCAAACTTAATGCTTTCAAAGCCAGCAATGGCAACTCTGTGCGGGAAATTTTTTTATGCGGTTTAAGTACGAAGAACATTTTTTTAAAGAAATTTGTTTAAATGAATTCCTTACACAAAGAGGAAAAAATCTTGAATGATTTTATTGCTCATATTTTCAAATGCGCGATCAGTTTTTAAACATAAACAAATAAAATAAAGGGATTAAATTCAAGTTTCAGATAATCTCTCAGATGATAGATTATATTTTTATTTATATCATCTAGTGAAATTTATGCTTAACGTTTTATTCCACGAATGCAGAGAAAAATAAAATCGAGGAGCAAAGAGAGTCTGAACAGATTTTATGTATTGTTTACCAGTTATTTTATTGCATCCGCTTTTTTACTTATCTCCAATTTCTTTCAAAGATCTTGATCAACTTGATAAGTTGAAGCATTGGCTATCGAAAGTTCCATCAGCACTCAACTTTGGTCTCTAGGGACGGATTAACGTCAATAGCAACCCCATAAAAATAGAAAAATCTGAAAAAGAACCTTCTTTTAAAAACAAACTGCTTAATTCTCGTAATCGGCTTACCTCGACGCAGAAAAGTAAACATTCTCTAAGCATATTAAAGGCATCATTTAATGGAGACATTCATGCGGAAAAGAAATGTAGATTATTTATTAAATATGCATAAAAATACTGAAAGGAAAGAGAGGGAATGTATTAATGGCCTTTCTCCTGTTTATTCCTGTGTTTTAAATGCCATTCCTCTCTCCTCATTGCTGCAACAGCAGCGACCAGCATCATCAAGGCCACGCCCACGCTGCAAATCTGTGCGCCTTCGAAATCCATTTGGATTATAACCGTAGCGGCGGTTGAGAGGGTGTGGGTGGAAGATGGGGTGGAGAGGATTTGGGGATTCCTCGTTCTCTCTCTCGCGCGCGGGGAAGTGCGTCTGACTTTCGCCGTGGGTAGGTCAAAAGGTCGTTAATGGAGTTGCGCGTTTTCGCTCAGCTATTAGCGTCCGGGCGACATTCGTGGAAGGTAGAGCAGGTATTTTTGTTGCTGAGGATTTAGTTCGCCGGAAATCACCTTTTTTGGAAAGAGTAGAAATTTAAACAAGCATATTAGAAGATCTAACACAAAACTGCGAAATGATGCCACTGAATAGCTCCGAATGCATTAAATAGCATAATGAATGCACGAATAGCAGCGGTTTTCTCTTTTTTGGATTAAAGTGAAGAAAGAAAATGAAAGTATCATCATTTTAAGAAAAACGTTAATTCAAGCTTAATCAACCCCCCCCCCAAAAAAAAGTCTTATTTCTCTCCCATTTGAAATTAACTCTACAGCAGACGACGTTTAATGTGATCACGGTTAAAGTTATGATTGGGGATACTGTTATCAAATGTTCGAAGTCCCGACCGTCTGTATACGAAAATTTGGAAAATACATCGCTTACTGTGAACAACAGTTCGATTAATGTTATCAAAATTTTATAAAACGAATTTTTCAAACCGAAATAAATTCTTCAAATAAGGTCGAAATGAATTTTAAAAACTGCCATATGACTGAAAGATGTTACGAAGTAAGTCAATAAATTGCTTGGTTTTGATTTCAGCAACCGTTTAAAAATTAGACAAAAAAGTAACCAGTTATTTAGTTTGGCGCAGATTTTTAATAACTTGTTGATTTTGAGAACGATCAGACACAGGTCTCTCTTCTTCAGACAAAATAAGATGACATATGATATTTCCCAATGGCTTTGTGAAACAAATCGAAGCACGTAATGTAATAAACTTTCTGATGGAGGTAAAGGTGAAATCAGTGAATTCCGTGTAAATCCTGACATGAAGAACGCCCTCTGAGTATTAAAATTAGGAGTACATCATATGTCCAATAATTTCCAGAAACCTTTAGAGACAATTCATAAAGATTCATTCCTGGCTTTTGCATAACGCTTGCAGACAATCCACTAAGAGCGATTTTTTTCATTATTAAAATGCTATCAAAATGAGTATTTATATGTTTGAGATTCATATTCATATTAAATAAGTTAAATTTTATTGCTACCTTAAGACTATTTTTTCTCGTCGTTCAATGTTGTCATGGACAAACGCCATGGACAAACGTGATAACTTTAAGAGAGGCTTATTTGAAAATCTAAGTGCCTTTGACTGTTGTAGCCTTTTGAAACCAAATAATTTATGATGAACTTATAATTTTCAGAGCTATATGGCTTATAATCTCCTACGGAATAATCATTTCTCTTTCATCTTTAGAAATACATTCAAAATTGAAGCCAGTGAAAATGAAATAAAGAAGATCTGAAAAGATACTACACAACTGCAAATTATGAACAGAGATTGGATGGGAAAACTAACGGAACCTCAGCCAGATGGCACGTAAACAGAATTGCCAATTATTTCAGCTTTTACAATCAGCTTTTTTGAAAATCCATTAAATTTACTGAGATGGTACCTTAGTTGATTGTGTGGAATTGCAGAGATCTACAAATTCCGCGCATTTGATACACACATCAGTTTCTATGATAAATTTGGGAACTTTTATTTCCTTACACATCGTTTCTCCATAATGCTCAATGTGTTACTCAATCTTTCTCTGCTTTTAGACCACTGCTTAGAGCACAGGATGATATTAAAAAGGAATATTTTAGCTGTGAATTCTGTCTATATTTGAAGTTTTTATAAATGAAGATTTTGCTTCTAATTTAAATTTTTAATGTATTATATTAATACAGTATTTTCTGAAAAAGAAAATAAAATCTTGTATCTAAAACGTCTCCTGTTTGCAATCACTGTCTTCAATTTGAATGAATTCAATGGCTTTTCGAATGACTTCTGAAAATTCTGGTGGCTGTGATCAGAATATAACTTTTATACTCTTCATAATAGGGTGAAGAACAGGTTTATTTGATAACGTCTTTGAAATAATAATAATATTGATATGAAGTTAGTCTAATAACTTACCAAGCCTTTCAGATGCAATGATTTCGGATGTAGCTTGCTGTAATGGGAATTAAATCAATGCCTGTTGATTTTCGAAAATCTAAATCCAAATTATATTATAAAAATATTTATCTTATATCTGCCGATTAAGCATGACTATTTTACTGAGGATCTGAAATTATAATACACACCACTTAAAGAAACTTTATATTTTAGGAGAAGAAGAAAAGAAAAACGTTTAGGCAGAGAATATGTATAAGAGCTGCATCTTTTATAACATAATTTGAAAATTATTAACTGAAGAAATGGAGCTTTGTTTCGAATATGTATCAATTAAAATAGTTAAAGCATTTTGAGACAGGGGGGAAAAATGCCATTTCTTCTCTTCAAGAACAAATAATTTTCAAGCAAATAATATGCTTTGAAGAGGAAAATATTATTTTTAATTCAATAATAAAAGGAATATAAGTAATAGCTGGTAAAATTTACTGTTTCTTAAGAGCTTATTATATTAGGTTGACAAAAAAATAGTTTCGGTTTGCTCAAATAGATAACGTCATGTCCGTTTTGTTATTCTTCTGTTAATCTCATACTATCTATCTACCTTGGCAGCTGACACTTTTAGGTTGCTATAGAAATAAATTCCGTGTATTTTTTATTACAGCTGTTAGTCAGCTTTAACATGGGGTGCAAAAATAAACATTTTTGTCATATTTTACTTTTTATTTCAGAAGGCAAGAAGGCGGCTAAGACTCGCAAAGATACATGTGAAGTTTATGGTGTTGATTGCTTAAAAGAAAGCATGTGTCAGAATTAGTTTAATAAATTTCCTTCTGGATATATTTCACTTGAAAATGGCCAAAGTTCTGACCGACCTTCTGAAATTAATGGTAATTGAAGTTGACATAATTGTACGAGATACTGCAATAAGGTCTAATGTATCACACACAACAACACACACAACAACAACTGAAAATCACATAAGATTTCTTGAACTAGTTAAAAAGCTCGGTATCTGAGATCCGCGTGAATTGAAAGAAATTCATTTAACACAACCCATCAATATTTGCGATGCGCCTTTCAAACGTAATATAATCGACCTTTTTCTTTTAAAGGAATTATCACTGGTGATGAAAAATGGATTGTCTATACTAACATTGATCGAAAAATATCATTTTTCAAGAATGATGAATCAGCACAAATGATATCGAAATCTAAATTGCATCAGAAAAAGATTCTGCTGTCAATTTGGTCGGGTTACGAAAGTTTTGTGAATTTTGAACTTTCCAAGCAAGCAAACGATCAACTCAGATGTTTACTGTCAACAAGTTATAAAACTGGAAGAAGCAATAAAAAAGAAAATCCATAACAGGCAAAATTCAAAAGAATTATGTTTCACCACCTCGATGCAGGCTTGACTTATCTTTAGCAGCACGTACGAAATTATTACAGATTGGCTGGAAGTGATGTCGCATCCCCCATATAGCCTCGACCTTGCATAATCGGATTTTCATTTATTTCGAAGTTTACAAAACTTCTTAACCTCTTTAACTAACTTCTTAACTTCTTATTCTCAAATGGTAAAAGTTTCAGTAATAGCAATGACCTCAAATTGCACTTATTTGAGTTTTTTGCTGATAAAGGCCAGAAGTTCTGCGAGAGCAGATTCATGAATTCATCAGAAATATGTTAAAATGTCATTGAACAGAATAGAAGATATTTTATTGATTAAAGTTAAATTTTTGTTAGGAAAAAAAATGGGTTTTATTTTACGCTAAAAAACCCGAAATTCCTTCCTTGCCAAGTCCATACTTTAAGATATCATAAAATAAAACTGATATCTTATAGCAAAATATTACAAACTTGATCAAATTTTTCCGATCATATTTGATTAAATTTGCATGTCCTTTTGCAGTATTTATTTCAGATATCTTTATGTAAAAATTATTTATCTCTTTTTAAAGCTTCTATAATTTTATTCCCTTTTCTTTCAGGTGTCCAGCCAGGATTTGCATGATATTCTTGCCAATCTGTGAAAGAAAATCTGCATTCTCAATTAAGATTCAGAATCAATTTTCAGTTTTTGAATGAATACTGAAAACATTTGCAACAGGAATACATTGGATTAATAAACACTCAGTTGCTTAATTTTATTAATTTTTTAATTTCAGGAAACTACTGTTGAATTTTTTAGCGATCAGTTTTTTGGCAAAATTTTTAATATGCAGCATGTGAAATGTTCATTTATGTGCACAATTACCTATTGTGCATATATAATATAACACCTACACAATATATATTATAATATCTATACAATATATAATATAACTTTCCCTCCCAAGTTTTTGCCATGCAGATTCTCGCTTGCTGAGCAGATCTAATCAATAGAAAAAGAAGTGTGAAATCTGTGCAGGAAAAATGAAATTATAAAAACTTAGAATTACTTACATGTAATGATAATTATTATTATTATATCTATTTCTAGCATTTTAAATTACTAGATCTTCAATATGCTTTAATGGCATGAAAATAAATATCTTAATCATTCTGGGAATCTAAAATGCATTTCTATTTTCATAAAAATCATGCTTCGGAGAACACAAAGAGTCAATAAAGAAATTAAATTGAATATAGGTACCAGTGGATATTTCTCTTAACACATACAACTAGTAGCTGCTTTCTCTTTTTGATTATACTGAAGAAAGAAATAAAACTATGATTAATTTTAAGAAAACTATTATTCCTTAATTCAAAGTAAATCTGCAAATTTAATAAATATTGAGATAACTGATAAACAGAGCATTAAATAATAAAACTTTTTAATCAGCCTTTTGGATCAAAACTTTGCAAAGATAACATTGCTTAGATCAATTCTTTAAAAAAAAATTGTCTTTTTTTTTATGATTATCAGTTCATGCTTTGCTCATGTAAAAATGAAAAGAGCATAAGAATGTAATATATTTTACTCGATTTACAATGCATATAATATTTCAAACGCATGAAATTGCAAATAATATAAGACATTTTCTTCCTCCTTTCTGCATGCCTTCGTGGTATAACGATAACACATCTGGCGCGAAGTTCGAGTCCCGGCGAGTGCATTGCTCATTTTTCACTTCTCCAGCATCATAAATCCCTAATGACTCTACAATAATATATGAATATAGTAGGAATGTTGCTAGGAATTCATACATGCAGACAAACGGCATTCACGAAACTTGACGCGAACAAAATAGATAATCATCTTATTCAAACAATACTAAAAATAAAAAAAAAGCATTATGCATAATATTGAAGCAGTTTGTCAGAATTCCTTAATGCATAGATTGGTTTTTATCATCCGGATTTGTAATACCTATTATTATTACTTATTTAACGCTGGAATTATACGTAATTTATTTTAACACCTTTGTTACATTTAAATCAAAAAAAATTTTCGCTTTGGATAATATAAAAATGTGATGTACTATGTTTCTTTTTTCATAGTTGCAACAGAGAAAGCAATGAGATTCCTGTAACAAAAACTAATTAATTCTCTATAGTGTAGTTCCAATATTTCTTAAAAAAGTATTTATTTTAAAACTATAAACAATCAAATTACTAAAAAAGATTCTTGCTTACAAATGCGTTATCTTCAATAATTAAGGTATTATCAGCAGTATTAAAAATTTCTTCGAGTTATTCGGCTTTGCTATTTGACAAAGAAAAACCAGATTTTGTAGAGTCATCTATGAAATCCGATATTAAACTCATATGAAGAAATGAAGAAATACTATAATGACAGAATGGGGTCATTAGGTATTTTCTCCCTCCTTCCAGCATGCTTTCGTGGCGTAATGGTAGCACACTCGGCGCCTTCGAGAGGTTCAAGTTCGAGTCACTAGGAGGGAATGGCACATTTTTCACCTCTCATGTTTAAAAAAAATCTAAGTACTCTACAGTTTCGCCCGAACTAAAAGGTAGTGGATAATCGTCATCACCAGGGTTTGGCGAAAGGGTCCTCTAATCAACAGTTGCCCCTTTAAAAGAGGGAGTATATAATTTATTTTATTTCTCGTTCCAACATGTCTTCGTGGGGTAACAATAGCCCACTCAGCACGTATTCGAGAGGTCCAGCTTCGAGGCTTGGTGAAGGCATTACATATTTTTCACGTGTTCTACTTCAAAATAACCTAATGACTCTACATTTCATTAAGAACTTCAAGAACCTCTAAAAGATTATGTTTATTTTTCAAACATTTGACAAGACAATCACACATATAGCATTAGCATTAGCATGTAACTGTTGACTGAATTTCGAGCAAAATTAAATTTTTCTGTTAGATGTAGGAATGTTTTAATTTGAATCTTTCGACATTATTTTGTGGAGAAGAAAGGATATAAAGGAAAAATCATTTATTATTTTTCCGTTTTCTAGGGAAATATAACTATCAAAATTAAGTCCATAAACCTCATTTTCTTTTAGGATTCCTTATTACATATAGATATTCACTTTAAAAGTTTTTCCTTTTTATTTACTTAACAAATTGTCTTTTTAAGATTTCCGTGTATTAAAGAAAAAATATTTCACAAAATAGAATGTTAAGAATTATCCAAAGTATCGTAGCTTGTTCCAGTATTAACAGCTTGTTTCACTAAAACAGAAGAATTTTAACTCCTGTGCTGATTATGGAATTGTACCGTAGTTTATTAATGAACAAAAATGATTCACTTCAGCAACTTTTCTGTTACGTTTTGAGTTAATGCACTTTGTTATTGCAAGATTACTTCTTAAGTCAACTGTATTATTTAATTTTATTCAATAAATGTTGATATTTACAACTTCTTTAGTAAGGTTTAAAACTCCGAGGATTAAGGACTTAACCCTGGAAATTCAAAGTTCTTTGCCATGAAGAAATGGTATTTTCTTGATTATAATTAAAAACGGACTCTTCCACTTTATACCTTGATTCCTTTTTTTTCCAGGATACGTCCATCCTGAAATCAAATACAGTTAATGCTGCAATAAATTTTCCTGTGTAATGAATTCTAAAGTTACCCTTCTGTACGTGTTTTTTACATCCAAAACGCTGACAATGCTTGAAAATGTCATACCATTCTTAAACTGAAATAGCAATGCAACGCTATCCAGATTTAATTTATTTAATCTCATAAATGATTTTGCACACGCAATATGTAGAAGAGATACGAACAAATATGTAAATCATATGCAAAACTACTGAATTAAAATGCTGAGTCAGCCCAAAAAAGCACTTTGCCCAGAATGGATATTAATTTCGTTTTGGCATTTTGCTTTGGTTCAGTATAAACGACGTTTCACTTTTCAAATTGTTGCCACCAGTTATTAGAGTCCTGCATTATAATTAAAAAAATCAAATAATGAAGAATCGCATAAATGTATGTATGTGAAAAAACAACGGTACCTAGAGACATCAAATTTTGAACAACGTAGTCCTCCACTCGAATATGGGCATGTGGAAGCCCAAATTAGGAATCCGTTTTTTATCTATTTCATATTTTGTAAAACTTCAACGAATTTTTGATTAACAAACTGAAGGATTTCAAAATGGAGCAATGGTAACACTGTATGGGAGGGAAAAAAAAAAGAAAAAAAAAATTCATCATTCAGACTGTATCGGAAATTTTAGAGATGTACTCTTTTTAAAATTTTTTATGATATTGCTGTTGAATTGAATTTTATGGTTTAAGTGCGAAGAACATGATTTTCAATAAATAAAAGCAGCGCATACAACGTTAAAGAAACGATTCTTTGGAAGTAATATAAAATTGAAAGATTTTTTTTTTTTTTTAGCCTGTTTCGAATTCGTCCCTTTAAACTATTTCATCATTTACAAATAAGTAAAGGCTTACGAATTAGTTTTAAGTTTCGCAATCTGACCTTACCAGAGGTGCCATTTCATGATTGAAAAATCACTGGCTTTTTTAAAAATCGAAAAATAATTCATACCTTACCATTTACAGTATCATACAAACATTTTCGTGACTGTGGCTAATTTCCTTCTTTAAAGTAACTGTGAAATATTGTTTAGCTGGTTATTTGAATACGAGAAAGCACACAATAGCTATCTGCCTAAAGGGAGGGATGCCTTCTTGCAAGACTATCTTAGGGAAACTTGCACGAATCCATCTTACAACCGCAGAAACACTCACGCAGCCAGCCAAATCAATAGGATTCAAGTTCAGGTCAAACTACCAGTACCAGGCGTCTCAGCCATTGGTGGGCTCAAGTATGAAGGAATGAGAAGATCTGCTACATGGAGTGAAGAATTCCTGGAACGAAACTACACCTTTTCTTCAGATACGAGTTCTCAAACAATTGGGTCTGTCTGATCAGTGTTTCTTTTACTGTAAGAAAATCGGAGCAAATATCTTAATTTTTGCAAACTGCTTCATACAAAAATTATAAATACATTCGTTAGTAAAGTAATAGTTTGATACTTACCGTACATGTCATAATGAATACGATTCTTTATAGATGAAATCTGATTTTGATGTGCATGCCTTTTATAACTGTTTCGTATTTATTTGAAAATACGACTCCCCCTTTTTTTAATTCTTTTGTGCACACATACTGTTCACTAGTATGTTTGAAAACAAATGGGCAAGAATACATCACTAACTTATTAAGTTTCTTTCTGTATCATTGCAAAATATTGAATTTAATTAAACAGCTTGCTTTTCATTTTAATTAGTATCAATGCTGCTCTCATCAAACATTATTTTTATTTCTTAAATTTTATTCTAAAATGTTAGGAGGTTCTTAATTTTCGAATAATTGCAGTATTCCCAAAAAGTTTTCCAGCATTTAATCATTTCTCTGGATGCATAGGCTGTTCGCACACTTTTAGACAATATTTATTGTAATTTTAGAAACAATTTATCTAAAATTTTTATGTTTTAAATATTCTATTTGATAACCTTTATCTTTCACTATCTTTTCACTAAGCCACTATCTTTCACTATCTTTTCACTATCACTTCACTAAGCCTTTTGTAATATCGAAAGAAGTATTTTATCCCATTGTTCTCGAATAGCCTTTAGTCTAAGAAGGTTGTAGGTTCGACAACCCACTTTGTAAAAGTCCAGAAACTCAAAAATACATTTGTGATAGATCAGGAGATTTAGTAGCGATGCAAGAGAAGGATATGGCCTTGATACCTGTTTCATGTTCCATTTTTTTCCAGGAAATTAACAGTAGATTTTGAATTGTTGCTGCTTGCTTTTCCTTAATGCAGTTCTACTGATTCATCACACTGTGTGTGTAAAGAGAAGGTATTTCATATTTGAAAATTGGATATATATGTTCCTGATAATATGTGAAGTTGATCTTAACATTTTTTTCCACTCTGTTTATTTTCAATTTGCCGTTATATGAAAAACAAACAACAATCATAAATCCTTTAGAAAAACTTTATTTAGATTCCTTGAACCATGTTTAAAGATTTTTTTCTCCTCTTTGATGGTAACAAAGAGGATAAATGTTTTTGCAATCACTTAAGTACATCCGATATTCGTCTATTGTGAAATATTTTTCCATTTTTGTCCAGATAAATGTTTCTCATAAAGAATTCTGCAGCGGGTTCTGCATTCGATGCTATGTCGTAGAGAAATACGATACACATTATGTTTTTTTTTTTGCCTTTTTAAGACTCAAATCATCATTAATCACTTGTTTACAGTTGACACTGAGCATTTTAATGATTTTGCAACTATGTAAGGATTTTAAGTTTTGCTAATGTTTATTTTATTTTAAACCTTTACTATCGCCTATTATTTTAAATTTCCGGCCAGAATAAGCGCGAATAGATTTAGTGTATGCAAATGAGGTTGCAAACTTTAGAAGTAAAGACATGGCTTTTAGCCAAGAAGTGGGGAAAGAGAGATTTTCTTGCGGCCTTTACCACACGTGTGATTTTCGTTGCCTGTCTTTAAGGCCAGAACTTAGTTTTCGCTGATATTTGAAAACGTGTAGTCTTTGCATTCTGCTGACTGCATACGTAGTATTGAAGTGCCAATCTTTGCGGTACTAGTCTCCGTAAAGCATCTTAGTTCTTATTTAGTTAAGTTAGTTTATTTTCTTATTCTCTACGTTCTAGGACCAAAAGTGTTGGTCTTTGTATCCCGAAGTGCGGGAGCACTTGTACGCTGTGAGAATAAAGGGTTAATTTAACCCTTCTTATCTTTGTTTTATTTTCTACACACGCACGAACATAACTTTGAGTAAGCTCCCTGTTCTGACTTAGGACTCCACTTATGTTTGCAAAATCAACCAGAAGGAACAGTAGTCCTGATAACTGTACTAGGAGGATTTCATTTTAACTTAAAACTTTTACTTTTGCAATATTCGAAACATTCCGTTTTTCCCTTGGATTCATATTTGGAAACACTTTTTCACTTAAAGCTAGTTTTGAGGGTTTTTATTCCCGTTGTTGGACAACAGTACCTATCGTAGCTTTAGATATCGAGAAACCATAGCTTTCACAACATTCTTTAATAACTAGATACGAATTATTTTCTTCGGAAAGAACACAAATATAACCTTCCATTCATTTTTTCTTTAAATAAGACATTTAGCATAAAATAAACTGTGAAGTAGCGAAAGGTAATATATACTTTTAAAAATATAGTTGCAGTTAAAAAAATTTTTCAAGTAGAATTTTTTTTTTATTTACAGCAAAACAAAATCAAACAAAAGATGCCCGAAAAGCCTCTGTTTTCGAAAGTGAAAGGATAAAACATATTACACAGAATGTTCCGATTTTAAATGGGGCGCTAGTTTCTTTTATCTGGGGCAGTATGGATAAGGCCCCCGAAGTGATGCAGCATGCAAGCAAACACAGCAGAGTGTTTCATGTTTTACTTGTTATCCCCGGTTTCGGGAACGCTACTTTAAAGCTCCAATAGCATCGCTCTTCACAGCAAGCATTAATGGATTTCGCAAAATCTTGGCTGCGATTATTATTTTTTTCACTTCCTTTCTTTTCACTGGGCTTTTCTTTTCCCTGCTCGAGCTTTACATGTAATATTGTGTTTGCGGATGACATTAGTTATATCCTTGTTTGTTTTTAAAACTCACTTTCTTAAGAGTTCTTTTCTTTGTTGACTCGTGTTCTGATTGGATCGTCTCGTAATAATAGCTCGTCAATCCCCAAGGTTTGATACGTCGAATGTAAGCGGATCTCTCCCGGAGAAGAGATCCCGGATGTATAACTGCCGACATAAAATGGGGAGTTATTTCCATTATTGATGTTTGTTGTTACTTTCTTTTAGTCTTTGTTACTTTTGTGGTTGGATAAAACAGCAGAGATTCTGCACTCACTCATCCGAAGGAAAGGAACAAGAAGATACATTTTTAACTTCCTTTTCTTCGTTTCATTGCCAGATCGAAGACAGGAATAGGTCAAACTGCAGAATGGTTAGCACTGAGGAAAAAAAATTGTGTGGACAAGAGCTGCCTCTATAAGCATAGCAATTCTTCAGAATAAAATGTGATGTAAAATAAAAATTTCTTTTAAGATAAGATTTGTACGCGGTTGGTTAAGTTAGATTATCTGACTGTGGTAAAGGACACTAGGGATGCCTTCCTGAAGGATTTTCTGGCGGAAACTGACTCACATTCCCATTGCACAAATTTTAAATGCCAGTTATTCGTTAAAGTATTTTTATTACAGAAGCAATATAAGGGAAACCAGATAGGCTCGGAGTACGAATTTTAAACTAACTATACATCAGAAACTAAGACAATAAAAAAATTTGTTCCAATATCAATGGTTACTTTCTTCTGCAGAAAACGTTAGTTTTTGGAAAAAAGAAGCACAAAAAAAAAAAAAAAAAAAAATAAAAAAAAAAAAAAAAAAAAAAAAAAAAAAAAAAAAAAAAAAACATCAGCTGTGTCCTCGAAGTGATTCGAACATCGGATCTTTCACTCTCCGTACCACGAGATCACGCACACGGAAATGCAGTAGTTCTTTATATTCTTTAACTTTAAAATAATAAGTTTAATAAATAATAAGGTAATACTAAGAGGTAAGATAATAGTAAAATAATAAGTTTAATAAATAATAAGGTATGTTTAATAAATAATAAGATAATGGTAGTTTAAAATAGAACTAGAGAGAGGCACAAGAGCCAGTCGACCAAATGCAGGGGATGATAAATTATCATGCTCCACATTTTAAGAGGACGCCACTGTAGAGGCCATTTTTTTTAATAACAAGAAATATGAAAAACAGCTGTGCTTTCGCTGGGTTTCTAACCACAAACCTCCTGATTACTAAAGGCCAACCAACGTCGAACGATAAAGTTGCTGAACACTGATAGGTCGACTCAGATTCGAATCTAGGCCAGCGTGATTATTGCATTGGAATTTTCCTGGAATTATTCATGTATAAAATGGATACAAGATAGTTTCCCTTAAAATATCCTCCATGAAAGCAACCAATTAATAGATTAACTTGTTAATGATTAACACCACGAGAAGCATGCACTGTAGAATGTGATAATTCCTTACAATTCTTTATTGAAAAATTTGCATTGATAAGAAAAGTAAAGCATTATTAAATTATGATTAAAATTTATTTTTGAAAATATTTTTACATTCTTTTATTATCAAATTTTATCAGTGTTCCTGTTCTATCCTGTGGGGTAGAAAGGGATATTATTGATTTAATAAATATATTTTGTTCCTTTTTTACTCATTCCATAATGATAATTTTCTTTTTATATATTCTTTCTAGATTCATATGTGGTATGCATACTCAGTTATGCTACATAAAACTTATTGGAGGTATTTAAATAATCCATCTACATCTGACAGTGAGAACTATTTATAGTTACAGCCGAAACCATCGCGGAAAAAATAACGCAAGGCGAAAACGTCATGGTACAAAACATCGTGGAAGAAACGAAAGCAAAGAGAAACATCGCAGTTCTAAAATATCGTGGTACAAAATATCGTCGTCGGAAATAAAGCGGTTCAAAAACTTCGCAATTTAAAAACATCGTCGGAGAAAATATCGTCGTAAAAAATAAAACACATACAAATCATCGCATGTCGATAACATCGCACACATGCGTTTTCCAGGTTTTAAAAGTTGTAAATGCATGTTCGCATAAAGATTTGGAAGAGCAAGAATTGTTAACGACACTTTAAGAATAAACGGAAACAAAACAAGATATAACTTTCACCAAAATAATATCAGATTAACAAACGTGAAAGAAAGTCATTTCATAATTAACTAAGCAATTTTTATACATGTAACCTCATGTAGTTATTTATCTTCCTTTTTCTAAATATTTCAGGCTTTATTTTTCATGAAACATTATGAGCAAATCTTTATAAAAAAAGATTGATTTATTAATGATTTTTCTTCATTATCAATATAAATTTAAAATTATATTAAGGGCTATATGTTGCAATAATTTCCTAGTCATTTTCAATTTTTAAATGCTTATGTTTCCTTATTAATTTTTCCCCCAAAAATTTCTTAATTCATTCAAAACTATGAAATATGAAAGTAAAAATTTCTCCCTTTCCTTCTTGCCCTCCTAAATCATGCGAAAATGCATTTACAGCTTTTAAAGCCTGAAAAACGCATGTCTGCGATGTTACCGTCATGCGATGATTTGTAGGTACTTTGTAGGTTTTTCCACGATATTTTCGACGACGATGTTTTTAAACTGCGAAGTTTTTGAACCGCTTTACTTTCGACGACGATGTTTTGTACCACGATGTTTTAGAACTGCGATGTTTTCTCTTTGCTTCCTTTTCTCCCACGATGTTTTGTACCAAGACGTTTTCGCCTTGCATTGTTTTCTCCGCGACGTTTTCGTCTTGAGTTGTTTTCTCCGCGACGTTTTCGTCCGCGATGTTTTCGGCGGACAACCCTATTTATATAGCACTTATTATTCCTTCAGTTGTCTGTTTGTATTTAGTTTTCTAATATAATATTTCATCATCTAAAATACAAAAATGTTCTAATAATCAAATTAATAAATAAAATCCGCACTGTGAATCCCATTTGACAATTTGTAAACAATTTATTGTGGGTTGGAACAACGTACCATTCCTTTACTTCCCATTAAGTTCTGTTCTAGGAGTCATATTTACGTTAGAGGTTTACTAAACAGACAAACATCGTAAAATTGGGTAATCTCATGGAAGTACAGCTAAATAAAAATATTTTAAACATTTGATATGCTAATTTATACTGGCAATAGATAATAGTGACTTATTTTGGAACTAAAAACATTGTTATTACAATTAGATAGACAGAAAACTAGATCGATCTGATTGATAACATAAGCATTCTGAAAGCAAAGTCAAATTGAGGGTCACACATCTATAACCAAACGGTGATGGGACACTTGCGCATATGTAGCATTTGCGCATTTCTTCTCTGTTGGAACAAGAAATTTTCTAAAATGTGCAACCAGTTATGGACAACAAATGACACTTCCGCACACTCTGTCAGAAACAATCAATCAGACTTATAATTTATTAGAAGGATTTTTTTCAAGTAAGATTCATTCCTGTTCTGACGGTAGACGTCTAATAACTGTAATTTTCTTGTTTTCTTGCACGATTTCTTCGAAACCATTGGTCAGAATTTCAAAAATATTTAACCAATTGTGTAAATCTTAAGTGAGTTTAAAATGAGAAACTGATAATAAAAAATAAAAAATTTGTACTTTTTAAGAAAATATAATTCTATTATTTTTGTGGCAGATCATTTTAATTCAACATTTTTTTTTTATTTTGGAGGGAGGGTAAAATTATCTAAAAATACTGATCTGTTTACACAAGGCAGTACATATTAAAATATTATGCGGAAGACAAAAGAGGTATTTTATTTAAAATATTTTAATAACTGGAATATAAAAAAACTTAGCAAATGTATTAGTAAGGCTATCGAAATAAATGTACCAAATTTTAAGCTCAAAAAACCAGTTATAAAGCTACTGAGCTCGCGTGTAGTAATGAAAATTCTACTATTAGGAATAAAGGTTTGAATAATGAGCTCTAGAAGGGAAAGTTATAAAAGAGTGAGCAAGCACTATACTTTTGTAGCGTGAGCTTCTGTTTCTGCATTTATTGCTGGTTAAAGTGGCGTAATTGTAATTAAAGTACAGTTTCATCTATGTCCGGATATGACTGTCTTCCAGACATTCGGACTACCGTCCGGCAATTCCAAGAAATCTAAGATACAGAAAATTTATCGGTGGCCGAGGAAAAACTATATAAGACCGAAACGAGCAGCAGATCTCAGTTTTTAGTTCAGACTTGAGTTCGGAGTATTGAGAGATGTCTGTGCGAGCTTCGCTATTTAGATGCGCTTTGCATTGCATTGTATTTAACGTTCTTAGTAGTTTGAAGTGGTAACTACTGATTGCGTTCTGTCATACTTACAAATACTTCTATGAAAAGTTTCAGAACTGTAAAGTGCTTCTTTTGGAAACACAAATTTTACCAAGCCATCATTAGTTCTGTGTGCGTTCAAGCCATTACAAACCAGTACGCACATACGTTCCCCAGTCACCAGAACCCAGGTCTTTCGGCACAGACGTCACTAACCACTAACACCGTTTGGGCGCATTTTTATTCTGTAATAGTTTTAATAGGTTTTCCTTTGCTAATAGAAATATAATATTAGTTCGCGTCGATTTAACAGCTCCATTAATACAACCATGTTTTCCCTTCGTTGCAGATTTCTTTGCTCCTGGTGAAGAGAGATCTGTACCTACTAACCGTAATCTACGCCTAAATAAGGTTATTGCTTTGCCTAATTTTACGCTTTATTTTGGCGTGTTGCTCTCCTGTCTTTTAAACAGTCTCAGATTTTATTATTAGTTTGTTAATTAATTTGATTACGGCAAAATACTCGAGGGCTATCTGCCTAAGGGGAAGGATACCTTCGTGGTGGACTTTCTAAAGGAAACTAGTCGTATACAAAGTAGCCACGAAAACGCCCATGCAAGCAGCCTGTTAATGGGATTCGAAACTCGGGTCTAACTACTAGTGTTCAGCGACTTCACCGCTTGGTCGCTGGTGGGCGTCTCAGCTTTTATATGAGAATCATTTAATCAATCAAAAATCATGAGCTAGTCTGAAACTAGTCTAGAATCAGAAACTAGTCTGAAGTCATTTAACTAATTTCAGAAATTTAATCTTGACCGAAATAATTTTGCATAGTAGGCGCCACTTAATGTGATGACATTTGTTTACGGCTATTTTGGTAACATTAATAGAATGATAATTCTAAACAGAAAGAAAAAATATCTTCCAGATTAGCAATGGTATTTAACTAATTTAATATAAATATAAGTAGAAAGCTATACATACTTATTTTCACAGCATTCTACTTACGAGTAAAATCGTTACTAATGGATTGTCTGCAAGCGCTATGCAAAAGTTTATTTATCAACTATGCAATGTTCTTGGAAATTATTTCACTGATATTGTGCACCTAATGTTTATACTCGGAGGCGTTCCTTATATCGGCATTCATCGGAAATTCACGGATTTTATCTTTATGCTCTTCAGAAAGTTTATACCACGACGTGTTTGGATTTGCTAAGGAAAGCTCGAGGAGAATATCATCTGTCTGAAGAAGAAAGATTTGTTTCTGATCGTTCTCGAAATCAAGAGAGGTACTAAAAATCTGTTCCCGAA
This sequence comes from Stegodyphus mimosarum, assembly GCA_000611955.2. NCBI lineage: Eukaryota > Metazoa > Arthropoda > Arachnida > Araneae > Eresidae > Stegodyphus > Stegodyphus mimosarum. The sequence continues at coordinate 2,563 of KK117623.1, read as the reverse complement.
CAGATAAATGGTTGCTTTTTTACTGTAATTTTGAAAAGACTGACTAAAATAAAAACCAAATAGTTTGTTGACTTAATCCCTTTCTTGTGACATTTTTTAGTTATTTGGCATTTTTTAAAAATGTATTTCAACCATTCTGATAACATTACTCGAACTGTTGATTACAGTAAGCGATGTATTTTTCATGTTTTCGTAAACAATAAGGACTTTGGTAGCTCGATAAAAGTATCCGAATAAGATTAACCGCCATCGCATTAGGCGACGCCTATTATAGCTTTAAAGAGATAAGGCAAGTTCGTCTGTTAATTGAAACTAAATAATTAAAGTACTTGTTACGACTCAAATGATAATACTTTCCAAACAACAAATGAGATTTGAACAACAAGCAATTTTCAGAATAACAAACATAGCGTTCATCAATATACCACTCTCAATGAATGAAAGAATCTAAGACTGATAACACGTACATCAAACTGATATTTTTGCCAACTATATACGTACATTATTAAGATAAGCTGAAAACATAAACTACACTAGAATGATAACTGGAATTAAACCAAAATGTAAAACGAAAATATAAAATGCACCAGAACAAGAGATATCCACAAGTATTTGGATAATTAAATTCGAAACATAAACCAATTCCAAATGCACCAGATTAAATTCAAGAAAAAATGTCCTTTTTTTAAACAAAGATGAAGTGCTAATTAATTAAATTAAACAAATGAATCAAATGAATTAAAACTGGATAAAGTCTCGTATTTATTTAATTTAAATATCAGTATTAATTGAATAAAAATAATTTATACAGTTGATGATAAAAGTTGCATTAGAAATGAGGGTAAATATCAAAGCAAGGGGAAAACTCCCATCTTCACGTTGTAGAAACATTAGGTTTTTTCTAAAGCTGGAATCATGAAAAATGAGCAATGCCCTTGCCGGGACTCGAATCACGGACCTCTCGAATACGCGCCGAGCATGCTGATCATTACACCACAAAGGCATGCTAAAGGCGGGAGAAATATCTTATAATATAAATACAACCCAAAAAAAATGGTAATTAAAGTTCGAAATTTATGCAGAGAAAAAAAGTTACCTGAAAAAAATACGAATAAAAATTTTTCATGCTATGACCTTTGTTCTCTTTTTTATGTTGCAGAGCCAAAATTTGTATTTTGATTAAGAGAAATATGACGCACAAAATGCGTAAAAACCATGAAATAAAATAATTTTATCTCAATTGTCGGCACATATATTTGGTTCATTTTGTTAAGTTATTTATTATGTGCTTCCCGGATCCTGTACATTTCTGCTCTTCGTTAGTTACTGTGTGCACAAAATCAAAAAATCTGATGTATACATCACATGACTTCCTTGTACGGAATATTAAATTATGCGCAATTTTCCTGCACTTCGTTTAAACATATTGAATTAACAGTTAACGAATTTTGAATTAAATCCACTTCGTCGATAGCGCATAAACCGCAATAGAATAAATGCAATCTTTAAAGTTCACTATATTTATTTGCCATAGCCACGCTTCGGCGCGAGATTCACTTAACAGCGTTACTTCTCATTCATTTTATAACTTAGAGTGAGCAAAAATTATATCATCTGAAGAATTACCACAAGTTCTATTCAAATACTATAATAATAAATCTAAAACAGTGTATAAAAAAAATGAAACAAATAAAAAGGGAAACAGTTTTTCACAGACGATTCAGAGCCGCTTACCTAATGCGCATGCGCTACTTATTAATTCAGTTCACACTTCGCGCTAAGGAAAAAATACATAAAAATTCAAAATATTTTCATTAAAAATTGAAAGATATAAAAAAACAAAACACCAAGTACAGTTAAAACAATTAAAATTACAATTTTAATGCCAAAACCAGCTAATAGCTTAAATGATAATTCCAGAATGAATCAAGCATAATTTAATTCGCCGTAATAAAAGAAGGCGCTATTTTGTTGTTGCGAAGCTTAGTTTGTTCGGATTGGCAACAAATCCAATATTCTGATAAGCTTCAAATGTAAACAAATATGGACGCGATCATAACCAAAAATTAGGCTTAGCCGCACTTAAAAAAACTTTTAAATTGTTGATAATTCCACAATTATTGCACGCAGGTTAACTAAGGGTATAAAAATCTTAACCGAAAGATAAGAACAACATAATTCAATCATTTTTAAAGTCAAAAATGCATAATTTACAAACTTATAAGAATAAAGAAACTGAGCTCACTGAACCGAGTAATAGAGTGATATATATATATATTTACATACTTTTGGTGCGGCCGATCACAACCAAAATGCGAGGTGCACATCTACATGTTATAGCAGCCCTATATACAAAATTTCAATGTTCTGAAGCTCCTCTCTTTTGAGTTATTACGTATATACATACGTACCTACGTACGTACATACGCACAGACACTGCAAAAAAATCTCTTCTGAATCCATTTTCAATCAGTTTTATAATTATTTTTAAGGAAAAGAGTTTTTTGGTACAGCTTGAGTATAGGACCCCATTGGCGATTTTCAGCTTGGCGCACTTTTTAGA
>KK117622.1:103517-116540 GCA_000611955.2 Stegodyphus mimosarum | reverse complement strand
CATTCAATTATGACGATTCCTTCTTGGTGTTGCAATTTTCACAAACGTGAGTGTATTTGAGAGACAAACTACTTTCTGGCGAGTTATCATAGCTCTCTTTGTGAATCACAAATTCACTCTCTGTTTAAATGGCCGACGTCGGAATGCAAGGTACAGAGATGAATTAACGTAAAACTAGCGTTATTAGCTAAAATTATCTTTAAAACTATGATTATAAATAAATGGACTTTTATTTTATTTGCATCATTCATATGATCTTTGTTCTAAATGTAAATCAATTATGTATTAATGAGTAATTTTTTCTTTATTCACTTTAGTCACTGGCGTTGTTTTATTATCACAGCTTTTCAGATATACTTACTAACAAGTAACTATGGCAGGTACAGACTTGTTTTTACGAGACCACTTGTCAACTTTTGCTATTAGTTGAACTATAGTATCCACTTGCGGAGGAACGAATTCTTCTCTTCTCCAACCATGTAAGTGGAATGTCTTTATTGTTCGGTGTTTCTGTTAGAAAGAAAGATATATGTAGAATGAGATGCAAAAAAAAGATAATAATGCTTTAAAACCAAATCACCGTTGCAACTAAAAATATACTATCATAATGCGAAAATTAAAACATTTTGTTGCAATTTCCTTTTCGTAATTGGAAAATTGGTAATTTAAATTAAAGCTTATAAAAGCACATACTATTTTGTCATGCATTTAAAATTTAGTAATAAAATTATAAAATACAGCTCCAAGTTATATGCAAATAGAGAAGAAAAAAATTAAGCATAATTTAGCATTCTTTTACTCGAACTGCTACTGTTTTCCCATGCATAAATAAGTATTTTGAAATCATAAACAGTGTCATTATAATTAGTTATCTATTTATATCTTTACATTGTTACCACAAATTAAGTTTCTAAATTATATCCTGATAATATCAGAAGGAAACATTTTCGAAAGAAAAAATAGGCTAATAAATAAGAGTTTATTAAATAATTCAATGAAACACGAAAAATTGCATTTACAAGCACATTTTTCATTCCTTACAAAGTTAGTTTATGGAAAAAGTAATAGCAGAGTATTTTGTTTAAATGGAAAATTTATTACCATGTACATTAATCAGCGCTATCTAAATGCAGAAGCAAATAAATTTTCTTCTTAAACAACAACAAAAAAAAAAAGATAGAAAAAGCTGTCAGTCCTAAAAACTTGTATGGCTACGATTTCTGAAGCTTTACTCGCACAACCATTGACCCCTCAAGTGGTGAACGTTTCAAAGGTAGAATTGGAAGGTTTTACGCAAAAATAAATGTTTGAAAGTAATTTTAAATTGAAGTTTATTGGGAAAATGCAACTGTTGAATTTGGAAATGTTCCATGGATAGATTATGGAGGCACGGATGTTAATCTAACAACATTGTCGAGAAGAATTAAGAAAACCGAGATTTCGAAGGCGTCGTCGATTTCTTGGAAATACACGAGCACAGAATTAGAGCGAAATTATCCAGCAACTTTCGAAGAGCCTCAAAATGCTTAGTTGTATCACAACCATCAAACAGCATTATTTATATAGTCTTGTTTAACAATCTAAGAAGTTAAAAATGATGGCATCTATAAATCAGGAATGAAGCTCAAAGATACTTCAGCATTATTTTTTTAAACTGTCAATACCGTTCGGTTGAATTACATGTTGCAAAATGTAAATTAGACATTTTACTTTGGTGTCCAAATGTTAAAGAAAATAATAATGGACATCAAGCATCTGCGTAATAGGAGCAAATTCGCAGAACTACAGTTTCTGAAATTAAATAGAACCCTTTTCTTTAATTGCAAGAATGAAAACAATGTCATTTTTACTTCCGCAGCTGAAGAGGATGGTTACATTTAACCTTCGAAAATTACAGTCTTGCAAATTTACTCACCTTATACTGATTCTTGACGCTCCTTATTACTTTCTTTAACATACTTACCCAAATAATTGGCTTTTGTTTGATTCTCACAGATGTTCAACTGTTAATTTAGAATAATTTTTTGGAGCACTTATAACTGAAAAAAGTAGACTGCTACATGGTGTTTACTGAGAACGGTTTCAGATTGTTTGAAAACATATAGAAATATACCTCTTTCAATTATATTAAAATAAGATAAAAAAGGAACATGAAAAATGATTTATTCATTGCATGAAGTTAGATTTCCAGGGTTTGAGATGTTTCAGGGTTTGATATTTTTATCGTCAATAATAAAAAATATGATGTGGACGCCACATAACTTCTTTTAACGGCTTATAAAATTGTATACTGTTACGCATTTTGTATTTATTTAGCTATTGTTAGTAAAATTGTAATTAAACTGTTTCATTTCCCCCTGCATTACAGCATGAGACTTAATTTAAGAGAAAGCTACACGGAAAAAGTTAAAATACAGGAGCACGCGCATTTAACATCAAATAAATAAATATCTCGTAATTGTACTGTTTTGCTATCCAGAAAAATCGAGAAAGTAGATTTTACCAGAATGTTCTCGTGAATGATTAAAAAGCTTATAAAAGCTGGAGGAAAACGTCTCTATTCAGTTGTTGTTTTAAGTGAACGGTAGTTGTTTATTGATTGTAGCGAATTCGCGGTGAGATCGGATTAGTTTTCTCTGTATTTTGAATTCAGTTCTATACAAGGTTGATAGTAGTTTTAAATATAACTACTATGAGATATTGTGATATTACACGAATATCGCTGAGGAAATTTCAGCACTTTGTTTTATATCTTATGAAAAGAATACATTTGATTAACTTTTTAACGACTTCTGCATTCAAACCATTACGTAAAATCGTAGCACGCAACAATACACTTTTTGCTGCATTTCATTTAAACCTATTTCATCAAATTATTCTAATTTAAGGACATAAAAGTTGCAAATTTTGAAAATAAATCTCCCGGTCAATTTTTGTCGTATGGAAATCAAACTTCTTATATTTTTATTTTTCCATAACGAGCGTAAAAAAAGTATAGGAACCCGGAGACCTCATTAAAAGTTAGATTTAAAAGTGTCAAAAATTATTTTTTTTTAATTTGACTTTGCGAAAACATATTTTCGTCATTTAAAATACTTCTGTAATTGGAAGTATGAGACTACGACCAACGACTGCGAAAATAAAGGCCGGTTACGGATTTTGAAGCGAGTAAGGGTGTATATATGTAGATATACTCATCCCCCTTACGTTTGATACTACCAACTGCAACAAAAAAGGGAGGTGCACAAGTAGATGTTATAGCAGCCCCATACACAAAATTTCAATCCTTTACGGTTAATCACTTTTTAGTTACGCAAGATACATACATACGCACATACTTAAGTGCCTACGTACAGATATCACAAAACAAATCCCTTATGAATCCTTTTAAGTCCATTTTACAATTTGTTTTGAGAAAAAAAATAGTCCGTTATTCGATTTGTATGTACAGAAGTCACGCAAAAAAACATTACCCAAATGAATTCAGGAAGGATAAAAATGGATATTTCCGTTGAAATATGATACCCAAAATTTTCCTCCATTACAATACTTCCTTTACTTCATATAAGGAAGTAAAATCAGATTGCACACGTATGTTGCGCATGAAATATGTTAACAATTGCAACACTTATCAAGCACAGATAATGAACTGCGGAACGTATTAAATTGTTATTCGTTTGTGGATTCAGGGTTTATCATTAAAAAAGCAGGCAGCAAAGCATTTTGAATTAGATGAAAAATGCTGAATTAAATAACTTCTAAAGTCAGTTTTGGCATTCAGAACTTCAGATAACATTTTACAACACCACATAAATGAAATAAAATTTTGCAGAGCTACAAATTTTTATTACTTACCCCTTTAGGATTTTTAATTCTAAATTTTCGAATGAGTACTCCTCCAAAATATTCATTCTCAGAAGTTAAATGTTCTATTTTAATGCTGCCATAGTATAAGCTGCCCGAAGACGGCCAAAAAACAGGACAATTCTGTAAATGAAGAAATAAAAGAGCTGATGCATTAAACATCGTCTAAGTACAAAAATATTCTATGTTTTTTAATTTAATTAATCTATTTTTGCATATTTTTCAGAAACCTGAATATTAGAAAATAGCTTTAATGATCAAATTAAACAAGCAAATGTTTCTCCATTAATTTTCAAACTTATATTATGTTACAAGTTTCATTTCATAAGGGAATTTTCATCTATAGGAAATTTAATGAGGGTGTCCGCTGAAAACGTCGAGGCAAAAACATAGGGGAAGAAAACGTCGTACAAAACATCGTAGAATAAACGAAAGCAAGCAGAAAACATGGCAGTTTTAAAACATAGCCTTATAAAACATCGAAATTTAAAAAAAAAATCTGAAAGGTTTCAGATTTTAAATTACTTTCAAAGAGGTTTTTTTTAACATTTTGTATGTTACCTTTATTTATTAAATATCATGTGCTTTGCACTGAAGCCATAAAATTCAGTTCAAGAGCAGTGTCGCAAAGCAATATTAAACTGAGCATATCTTTAGAATTTCCGATACACAGTCTCGCGCGCTGCAGATAAAAATGTTTTTCCTGTACAACGTTGCCATTGCTCGCTTTGAAATCCTTGAGTTTCTTAATCAAAAATTCGTTAAAAGTTTATAAAATATGAAATCGAAAATAAAACAAATTCCAAATTTCAAATTTGGCCTTCAATATACCCATATTCGCAGTAGGATTACGTCATTAAAAATTGGATGGCTCTAAGTACCGTTGTTTTATCCCAGTGCGAGAAACATAGACATTTATGCAGATTCTTCATTATTTAATTTCTTCAACTATAATGCAGGACGATAATATTTGGTGGAAACAATTTGAAAAGTGAAACGGACATTCAGAGTGATTCGAAGCAAAATCGCAAAACGAAAATAGTCCTTCGGGGACAAAGTTCCTTTGGACTAATAAATATCACGGTAGAAAACAAAGCAGCTATAAATCATCACATGAATGATAACCATCGCAGACATGAGCTTTTAAGATTTTAAAATTTGTAAATGTATATTCGCATCATAATTTGTGGTCGTAAGAAGGATTAGAAATATTTTTAACTCTACATTTCTTATTTTTGATTAATTAGTCATTTTTTGCTAAAAAGGCAAGAAGGAAAATTAAGCATTAAAAAACTGAAAACTAATAGAAAATTAATCCTATGTATAGCAGTTAAAAAAATGTTAAATTTATGTACTGAACTATTAAATTCATCAATTAATAAAGCTCTTGTATGAATCTGCATTGGCAGATTTTCATGAAAAATGATTTTGGAAAAAGTTAATTATTCATCTTCTCTTTCCTAAAAAATCTGATGCATACACTACATTACTTCCTTATACGGATTACTAAATTATACGCCTTTTTTGCTGCATTTCATTTAAACTTATTTCTCCGAATTTCACTAGAGGTATATTTCTATTCAGTTAATTCAGTTTTCCCTTCGAGACAAGCAAAAATACATAAAACCTCAAAATATCTTTATTAAAAATTGAAAAATACAGAAAAATATAAAACACCAAATAAAATTAAAACAGTTAAAAATATTTTTTTACAATTAAAATTAGAGTTTCTACGCAAAAACAAACAATTCGCCAGCGGGCAAGAAGGCAGATTTTTCGGTGCACAAAATTGAAAGTTTACTTTTGGTCCCGCGAAAAAACACTGAAGGTGTAGAAACTTACTTAATTCACTATTTTACTAATTTTCATATGTGAACAAATATGGCTGCTATGGTAAAATATAGGCTTAGCCGCACTTAAACAACTTTTAAATTGTTGATAATTCTACAACTATTGCATACAGATTAACTAAAAGCATAAAAACCTTAACCGGCAGATAAGAGCAACATAATTCAATCATTTTTAAGCAAAAAATGCACAATTTACCAACATATAACAATAAAAAAAAACTGAACTCACGGACTGACTAACAGAGTGGATATATATGTATATATATATAGATTCAGACTTTTGAGGCTTCTCGGTTTTGAGTTATACGAGATACATTCATACATACATACAAAAATCTCTTCTGAGCCCATTTTAAATCCTTTTTGCAACCTGTTTTCGGAAAAAGAGTCCTTTATTCTGTCCATACGTATACAGATGCCACGCAAAAACATCGTTGAATACCATTCGATAGCAGTCAAAATGGATATTTTCGTTGAAATATGACACCCGAAAATTTTCGCGATTACGATACTTTTTTTACTTCGTACAAGGAAGTAAAAAAATTAGGAAAGAGTAAATGAATATATTGAAATTGCTTAACTAATTGAAAAAAAAAAGAAGATTTATTTAATTTTTGCTAAAAGAATATCATATTACCAAAATGAAAGAAAATAATTTTACAATTTGATAATTAATTAAAACATTTTGAGGTCATTATTCATCTTCTCTTTTGTAATATTTTAGATTATTTTTTCATGAAAAACTGCCAACACAAATTCATAGAAGAGGTGAACTAAATAATGACTTTTAACAGTGAAGTATATAAATTTAAAACTCTATTAACTGCTATGTCTAGGAATAATTTTCTATTCAGTTTCAGTTTTTGAACGCTTAAGTTTCTTTCTTACTCTTTTAGATAAAATCATGAATTAATCCAAAAATATGAAAAATATACACATATATATTATATATTCTTCACATATATTTTGTGCATATATTTTGGAAAATACACATATATTTTGTGAATATATACTATTTACAACTTTTAAAACCTGAAAAAAAAACATATCTGCAATGTTATCGTCATGATTTGTAGGCGTTTTATTTTTTTCCTACAATATTTTTACGACAATCTTTTAAAATTGCTATGTTTTCGACGACCATGTTTTATATCACGATATTTTAGAACTGCGATGCTTTCTCCATACTTTCTTTTCTCTCACGATGTTTTCGCTCTGCTTTTTCCTCCGACGTTTACGTCCGCTATGTTTTCACCTGTAACCACAATGAAGACATACAAGCGCAATAAAAAGTGTATTTTTCTGCGAGCAGTTTATTTTCAACATGTTTTGATCAATCTCTACTGCTGAAGAGATATATATTTATTGATACTTCGATTTATGATTAAATCGAAGTCAATTATTAAAAATTTGGTAAATGTAATTTGAAGTTAGGTTTCATTTATTTATTTACCTATTAGAATTGAAAATCTTTTTTTCCTGTTCGGGGCTTAAAATTAAGGGATGCGACCTATAATAGACGGCACCGACTAATCGAAAAGTATACTACCTATACTTTCAAGTATTGAAGAAGAGTTTGTGGATGAATGACTTGTGTTTCAGGGTAACAGCGCTCATTACTGTATTCAAAAACTGCTTGCTTCTAAAAGCTCTCAAAGGCACCAGTGGCCAAATGGATAAAGCTGCGAAAGTCGTTAAAGGTTAAGTAGAATTGCCCAAGTAGTTCATTCCAGGTTTGATTACATTGCGCCTAACGAGTTTAACATTTTGATTGTTAAATAGAAGTGAAAAGCTAATTTTTAAAAGACCTTTTTCTGCTGATTTCAAATCTATTTAAAATCCTTTCCATCTCACAAAGCATTTGCGAAAATACGCAGATCATGAGAGAAAACAACAACTACTGTCTATACACGCCAGAAATGGCAATTTTATGTTACATAAAAATTATGACTGACAGGAAAAAGAAAAATTTCATTTAATTTCTGTAATTACACTCATGTCCATAAATTAAGCATAATGCAAAATCAGGCAAAGGAACAGTTAGAAGCAAAACAAATTTGACTTATTTGTAAAGATTATTTATTAAACAAAAGGTAAAGAGCAAAAAAAGATATTATATGTTCGATATTATAAAAAAAAATTAGCGATTTTTTTCTCCCTGGAGCAAATTACAAAAAAAAACCTATTTCCAAAAACCAATATTACATGGTTGGTATGATTGTTAATACATTGTATGTCTCCCAGACGATGCAATACAGTCCGTACAACGCCTAGGCATGTTGAGTATCAAATTATCGATCTGATCTTGGAGGATATTACACCATTCAAAAAGCAATACTCTCCGAAGTTTCGGTAGACATGTAGGAGGAGGTTGACGGGCTGGAACTCGTCGGCCAAGCATGTACCACACGTGCTCTACTGGATTCAAGTCCGGTGAGAATGCTGGCCAGTCCATATGGGTGATATCCTCCGATTGAAGGCTTACGATGTTTGCACGGTGAGGACGGGCGTTGTCATCCATAAACACAAATTGTGCGCCCATGGAGCCCCGAAACAAACGTACATGTTGTTCCAGAATAACGTTCCGATAGATTTGGCTTGTCATAGTTCCAATTTGAACATGCAGGTCAGTTCTGGAACCCAGAATAATTCCACCCCAAACGAACACTACTGCACCACCGTAACGGTGTCGTTCAGTGATGTTTTCTTGTTGGTAACGGGTACCTGGAGCTCTCCATATGAAAGTTCGGCGAGAATCAGACTGCAAGCTAAACCTGGACTCGTCGGAAAACATCACAGAAGCCCACTGTTGCGGTGTTCACAATGAACGCTCTCTACTCCAGGCTAACCGCAGGCGACAGTGAGTTGCAGTAAGTGGAACGCATCTGACAGGTCTACGAGCATATAGACCAATCTGTACACGGTCTGCCTTGAGATTGTCGTAATGGCTGAAGAGAGCTGACGAGACAGATCTGAGGCTGTTCTCTGCCTGTTTCTTTCGGCAGTAACTGCCAAATACCGGTCCTCATTCGGCGTTGTAACTGTGGGGCGACCTGTGCTATAACGTGTACTCACATTACCATCATCTTGGAATTGTTGCCAATGCCTGGAGATGATGACACTCTGGGCAATTCCAAGTTCGTCTGATACTTCCAGTTGGGTACGCCTACATTCCAGACGGCCGATAATTCTACCACGTAAAAAATCATCCAAGTTCGTCCTTTGTGTCATAACTATTCGGTTATTGCACTGAAATGCTTATAAAGCGCCTGCGAACAATTTTACTTCTTTGCCTGTATTCCTTATATATCATTCTCTTACACTATCGTCATTGTGACGTACCATCGGTGTCATCTGGTTACTTCCTGAAATTTGCATATGATTCTTGAAGATGTGTGTAGTGATTTTTCAGGTGATATATTTATTTTAGAGTTCGATTTCTGCGTGGCTCCGAATTATTCTTTATTTATGGACATGAGTGTAGTATACAAAGTTTATAAGAATCAACATAAATCATACAATTAATAAAATAACTATTGCCCAGTGTTATTGGCCATTAAAGGGATTAGCTGATAGAAGTTTCGTGACTTTCCTCCTGTGGAACAGCCAGCGGCCGAGCGGTAAAAGTGGTTAAACACTGGTAGTTCGTTGCAGGGCTCGTATCCTGGCAAACGGGCCAGCCGTAAGGTCGCCCTCGTAGCTTTTCCCTGTGCAACGTGTATGCAAGCCAGTTTCCCTTAGAAAGTCTTCTACGAAAAAATCCCTTTCCCTAGGAAGATACCCTTGATTTCCCATAATAATTAAATAAACCAAACCATCAGCCCGTGCAATATAAGTATATACAGTTTGCGACACAAAATGTTTCTATAACATATGCCTTCATTAATCAACCACATTCAAAGAAAAACCTTTAATGAAGAGAAATACAGTGCATGTCTGAGAAGGTGCTATTCTCCATTAGTAATTAAATTAAACGCCTTTGTAAGCAGGATTTTATTTCGAAATTTTATTAATTTTCCCTATTCTCTTTCAGTAGGTTAATTACTAATTGACTGTGCTCGTAATTACTCGAATTTTCTAATTTCTCAGATTTTGTACATGAACAGTTGTCCAATCCACCAATAATGGAAATGCCTGCGAGGTACATTATAAATGTTTCGACAGCTACTATGAAATTCGAAATATTAATTTGCTAAATTATTTTAGCCTTTGATCATAATAAATTATTTGGGAAATAAGAATTATGTGAACCAAAAACACGTCATGGATCAAAGTGAGAAATATCAAAATTATTACAATGCTTAATATAATAGCACAATAATTTCTTTAATTCTTCGAAGGTTTACAGTTTTGCTTTGCTTCAGAAATAAATTCAGTTCTACTTCGAGCTACGAAAGCTTCGCATAAGAAACGCGTGCAAGGACCGAACATTGTTCTGTATAATGAATTCGGTGCCATGTTATGCATCGCAGGTTTATTTTATCGCACATTAAATGATGAGCAAAATTTATTTTATTTTTTGTTTTGACAGCGGTAAATACATATAAAACGTTTTATACGTTGAAAAGTGAAATAAATGAGCAGCCAAATAAGTACATGGCTTAATATTATATTACTACTGAATAATTATAAGACCTCCTTGAACGGCAACATGAGCAAGCCCAGAGGAAGCTTTTGTCTAGTGAACATAGATTACCAGTGGAAACGTGGCGTAAAAACAATTTAAAGAGAAAACATCGTCTTACAAAATCCTCTGTAACTGTGGATGGCCATCCTACAAAAACAGAGTAGTACTTAAAATAATAAAGCACTGTAAAAAATTTTTCACAGAATTCTTAACATCTTAGATACATAAAATTCATATTCTGCGATATTTTAGGAGTTTGATTTTTTCCAGGTTCTTTACCAAATTTTGAAATATTGTCACTTCTTTATTTTCTCTGGCGAGGTTTAAAATGCAGTATTTTAGAATTGGGAAGTTTTTCTCCTTGCTTTTTCACAATGCTCTGTAAGTCGATGTTTTCTCCTTGCGTTGTTTTCTTCGAGATGTTTTCGGCGAACATCTGAACGAAAAGGTTCATGTATCCTGAAATCATCAAGGACCTTCTAGAAAAGTGGAGATGTAGGCTACAGCCATCCAGTGGCATCCTAATCAAACTCAGATTAAAGAATGTTTGATTCGCTCAGTGACTTTGTCATGCGCTACTTCGGGAACATGCTGGGAAGAGCCAATTATTGAAATGATTCTTGAAACTGACTCTCCGTAAAATAAAAATCAAAGGTACACCTGCAAGGCAGTTAAGGATATTTTCGGTTTCCAGTTACAGATTGAAGACTAGGAAGAATCAAATAAATTGAATTGAAAAAATCATGAGACTGTGTACATGCCTAATAATATATCTGATAATGAATTCACCGATTCCAGTATTTCCAACAGTGGTATTTTTAATCGTCTCTTCGCAATTTTGGACCTGGCTTGGGAACGGATAAAATTATTTCCTTAGTAATGGAATGAAAAACAACCTCCCAAGTAAAGAATGATTTGCATACGAAAGGATTCATGAATGAAATTGCATTTGCTGTGTGTAGTACCAATGCATTATAATATTTCAGTTACTATCGTCCTACTAATGAGACATACATGAAGAAGAATGAACCTAACTCTGCATTATGATTGAGAATGATAAATGAATAGTATATCCTTTTAAGTGTTCTGAAATGCTACAGGTTATTTTACCATTAGTTTAAAATAATTAAAGTAGAAAAAACTGCAGTTTTTATTCAAAAAACATGCAGCATCTTGTATCGAAAGCATGCAATATATTGCTAATAACCTATGTGGTACAGATAGCCACAAAATGTAATGATTATTCATTTTAGCGACTTAATGTACCATCTTTAAGTCCAATTATTAATTATAAAATGTAAGAGAAGAATAATTCTAGTTATTTAAGAATAAAGTGAGAATCGTATGTCCCTGAATATAAAATGAAGTTTCCGCTTTAAAATGCCTTTCTAAAAATCTATGACAATTTCACACATGCAGCTAACGTTTAATAAGTAGATTAAGATATTTATCACTTACTTTATAAGCTTTCTGTTAAAATAAAGCATACAGTATACCTTCGCTGAACGCGGAGGTTACGTCATTAACATAGTAACGTACGACAAAACGTTTCTGCAAAATTTTCTGTGGAAGAAACGGGTTAGGTGTAGGTCAGATTAAGAAATTCTGCATAATTAAAGATCATCCAATTCTTCACTTATCATTTCATGATTGACATTCTCGACTACTTATTTAATATCTCTGAAAATCCTTCGTAGCCTATTGTTTTTGAAAATTGTACGATTTCCTTGGCTTTATGTTCAGTTGATAAAAATCCTTAAAAATTGTTGATAACTTCCAGCTAGAGCTGGTGCCAGAGAGCATAGAGCATTCATCAGGGTTGCCACTCGACAGGAGAATGAAATTCCCTGACTTTTCCTGGTCTTCCAGGTGCGTTTTAAGGAAATTCCAGTCTATCCGCGTAATGCACTTTGGCTGTGCTAAAAGGTAAATTAATTATGGCACCACTTGAAAACGCAAAAAATTTACCAATTATATATGACTTATATATATAATACATAATCCCCAAAGCATTATCACTATAATAGGAGTTATTTTCTCCACTGAAGATTGAGATCAGAATTTGCCCAATGTGGATTTAAAAATGTCTTTTTTTGCAAACATTTTGCAGCTAAACGAAAGAAAGAAATCTATTTAATGATATTTTTAAATAAATTCAGGTATTTTATACTTATTTAGCAGCATACATAAGCAAAAATTATCTGTATTAAATTTCGTGATGTTATGTCATCATGCAGCTTGAATTAATTTCAGGATTATGCCAGAGAAAATTTCCTGAAATTTGTATTATTTACTAACAATAAATAAATTTAGGAGAAAGAAGCAACATTAAATGATATGAATAACATTAAAATAATTAAAAACTGAATTACAATAATAAACCATATTTTGGAGAATAATATTAAATAGTTAGCCTAGATGACTGATTACCGTTTTTAAATTCCTACTATTAGTTCGCACTCTCCCTATATCTTGTTCAAAGTTTCAAGCGTTAATAAAATACTTCTTATTCATCCACTCAAGTTCAAATACATTTTCTTAAATTTCTAGAGGATATCACTTGATGTTAATGCAGTGTTTTCACATATTAAAAATTTTTAATTTAATTTTTTATTAAATTTTTCTTTGTTGACCTAAGTACGAATTGACTTTAAAATTTTGCTTAATTAATTCTCAATCGTT
>KK117622.1:79905-103425 GCA_000611955.2 Stegodyphus mimosarum | reverse complement strand
AATTTTTTTTAAATTTTTAATATGTAATATTATTTATAAATTATATTATTATATTAAAAAAAATTTTGTACTTTTAAAAGTTTTCTTTGTTGACCTAAGTAGGAATTGATTTAATTTTTTTATATTACTGCAAAATGACAAATAAATCATTTATTAAAAAGAAAAAAAAAGTTTAAAAGATTTTGCGGTAAAATCCTATTATACGCTGCCTTGGCATGATTTCGAAAATTACCGCTCATCATAATGTCGCCAAATCCCGTGTGTACCGTACATGGAGGTTAGAATAGAATACATGGAGGCTATTCTAATCTCCATAATACCGTATACTAGGATTAAACCCATTTTACCTTATATAAGAATACGTATTTTCTTTATTTCTATATGCACTGCAGATGCACGTGCTAGTTTCTCGATTCTCGAGGTTACTGGAAACCAAAGTTACTGGAAATTTGCTTTGCCTTTCTAAAAGATAATCTGATTGGAGCTTCGAAAATTGACTCTATGCCAGCTAAGCATCAAGAATCAAAGCTGTCTTTTTCCTCCCTATGGTCACATTCAGCAGATACTCAACTATAAGCATTAACTATCATCACTTTGTCCCTTTGCTTAAAGTTTCCGACATTGCCAATTTCTATACACTTAAGCTACTCACGTTATACGGTTCCCTTAGTTTTTCTAACCAGTTATTTGAATCTTGGTGCTTTTTCTGAATTTTCTTACTTCCCCTCACATTTTCCCGCCAGGATGCAAATTAAGTAGGTGAACGAGAGTACTTAAACGGTTGAAACGAAGAGGTTAGACACAGCGTTATTCTGCCATTAAAGCGCACGTTTGCTATTTTGTCCTTCAGGTGTTAATCTTAGTAGCGGCTACGAATTCTGGCCGTCTAGTTATTATATCGCCGTTGTAGATTTCTGAGTCAGTCCGTTAGATTAAATAAAATTTTGTAGTCTAGCACTCTATCTTTACCTTTAGAATTTATTGTTAAATTACCTTTAAGTTCTCATCGGGAGTAATCGGTGCTGTTGTACGCACGTAAGTCCGTTCCTTTCTGTTAAAGTGCTGTGATTAATAAAATGGCTTTTATACCATTTCCCTGCTGTGTTTATCTTCACGCCTGCGCGAGATATCTCCAGGTTTGATATTGAGATCTAGTCACATTGCATGAAAACAAAAAAAGGTTAAATCTTATAACGTTCCCCTGTGAAATTCAAAAATTTTTTCCCTAAGTATATAGTTTCGCGCAGCTTATACCCGCATAGCGGTCTACGCGCTCATGAGTACGATATATTTATAATCCTTGGTGACCTTTTTTTACATATACTATGTTATATCTTTAAAAGATTCGTAAATTAGTTTTATAATTAATATGCAAGTGGCATTAAATAATACAGGTATATTTTGAGAGCAACGAATCATTTTCTTTCTCTAATCGTACTTAGCTACAGTGATGGCTAAATAAGGGCACTGTTTATCTACCTATCTATCTGTCTATGTATACATATCTATATTTATAGTTATCTATCTATCTATAATATATATCATTTTGTATAATATTTATTACACTGAAACACGTTGTGTACGAGGAAGAAATGATAAATTTGTTCCTCTGTACCTCGAGGAGATAAGCCAAAGACCGCTCGACGTTGATACTTCGATTCAGGTTCTAATCCTGGACAGCAAGTGGGCTGTATGGCTGCTTTTGAAGTCTTTCCAATGTGTAACTTGACTCGAAGCCTATTAATCATATAAAATCCTCCAAGGCACCCTTCCCTTATAGAAAAGTAGCTGTCATGCTCTTTGTCGTATTCGGCTAAAAACGGTGGGGTTGCAAATGCGGTCATGAGCAGGACTCTGACGTTAATTATGGAAGGGGAAAGTAAACGACTGCGTTAGGGATCATAATTGGAGATATATTTTGAAAGAAAAGTGTTTTCAGGTCTCATTCAGCATCAGTATATTAGGAATGAAAACTTGCATGGAGTTACAAAGTTCTCCTCTCTTCTTCACTTAAGTCAGTAATATGTACAAAGATGTACATGGTACCAGATTGGAGACAAATTACATAGGATGCGAAACGTTTTGAAATGCTCTTTTATGTATTATTAAACAGTTTAATAACATTAGTATGCACTTTTTTGGATTATTAATAACATATATCTCTCTATAATCGCAAATTAAATTATAATTATCAAATAAATTTAATGATTATATTTATTTGTTTATTAACATTTCATTATTACATTATTTTCGTCCAAGAATTTCCTTTTTTTCCTCCTGAGTAATACATACATGTAAGTCACGAGGTTGAACAGCACTGCTATAAACAAATAATCCAATCCAATTCCAGTTGAACAGCATTAATTGTTTACGGAAAGCATCCTAGTTTTTGAAAAGCTTCGTATCATCTAACATGAAATTAATTACTTAATCATCTTAAGAATGATTTTGTATGCTTATTTAATTGAATATATTAAAGCATATCAGGGCTGGCTAGGCATGATTTCATGGAGAATTTTCTAGGGAAAATTGGCTCATATTTACATACCTTAAGGGAATCCCGAAAATGCTTACACACAGTGGTAGGCTGGATGAGGGCTCGTTCAATCCATTTTTTAAATTTGCATCTAATTTTCAAGTGTCCTCCTTTTTTTTTGCTAGTTGATTCATTCAAAGGAAAATACACGTTACTAACTGAACTTCACACTAGTCTGAATAACTTCTAAACCCTATGAACCGTATATTTCTGTGACAAGGAGAGGTTTCTGACTGTGCAATCTATTTTTACATTTAGCGAGCTTGTGCCGAATAAGTTTATTCGCTATTTTATGTAATTTCTGAAATATTTTGTAATTCTTATATTTTTGTAAATTTAAATTTTATTTCTTTAAAAGATATTATCTTTTTATTCACAAATATTTGCATTTTCTGTTTTTCTAAGAAGTGAAACGTTTAATTAGATTCTGATACTTTGTTTTCATAAGATAAAGTATGAAACCTTTGTTAAAATTTTCTAGTTCATTTTAGTTCAGTGACCGTATTTATGTGCAATTTTTTTTAAATTTAAATGCTTCAAGAATAATTAGAAAAGAACTTAATTCTCTTCTTATCCTTAATTTCTTCATTAAAAAAACTGCATTTTTCAGCTATAATCAAGTGAAATAATTCTCTAAATATACTTCAAAGCAGAAAAAATAAGGTACATAAACGACTTGGAAATGGAATTACCATTGAGATTCTCTTTACGAAATATGATTAAACTTACAAAAAGTCTACGAAGCGAAGTAATTCCGTAGAATATTTTATAACTCTTTATGATTAAATTGCACTCAATTACATTTTATAAAATACATGTAAATATAATTTAATGTATATGTGTGGCTCACTAGCGGCTGAGCGGTAAAGTCGTTGAACACTGGTAAGTCGATCCGGGGTTGAATTTTGGTGAACGGGATGGCTGTATTGGCGTTTTCATAATTTTCCCCATGTAAAACGTGTATACGAATCAATTTTAGTTAGGAACCCAGGCATCCTTACCCTTAGGCAAATAGTCGTGGAGTGCTTTGCTATAATCAAACAAACCAGACCAAACAATGTATATGTAAGTAGCTTAAAAAACTGCTATATTTTATGTATATAGTATATTATATATATAATTATTAAAAGAAAGGAAAAGTCGGATCTTAATTGATTGCATATAATTTAATCCCTATAAATGTCCTAACAATTCTTTCTCACTTAAAGTCGTAACCCAAAAGGAGAACAAGTAAAATTAAACTTCAAATACATATACAATACTGAAATAATACAAAAAAATACAAAATATAAAAATAAATTATATATGTACAAAACCTAACTAACCATTAATATTTATAATACATAAATATGTTATGTTAATGAACGCTGTACATTAAAGATATTTTTCTTTGATATTTTATACCTTGTTTTATATTTTGTTCCATTTACATATACCTACGCATAGATATATATAATTTAAGGATTCCATTTTAATTACTACATATAAAACCAGAAAGTGGATCAATAATGTATTTTTCAGTATTAACTTCATTCTGAAGAATTTTCTGCAGTCTAGTTTGCATTATTTTACTGTAAGTCTCAAATTAAAAAGAATTTAATGTTGATATGGCATTAGAAAATTAACGAAAATTAACCAACCAACTCAATACTTACTACAGATTTATTGATGTAATAACAAATATCCGTCTTTCTAATTATTATTTGTCATTATTTGAAAAGAATAAAACGATAAATCAGTGCAAGTGAAATTACATCTTGGGAAAGAAAAGTAAAATATTGAAGGAAAAAAAAGTGCATCTTAACTCCGACGCTTAAAAAATATTAAAAAATTCTAAATGCTTGTTGTTGATAACACATCTAACAATGTGAAAGAGAGAGAAAGAAGTGTAGCTTTGATAAAAGTGCAATTTATGTCCTTTTTTGGAAAGTATTTTCCCAAATAATTTAATTGATATTCACATCACTGTTTGATTTATTTTTGAAAACTCTCTGTATCATTTATGAAGTAATATAATAAATTAAATTTAAAGTGAGATCAGTTTTAAAATTCACGACAATATAAAACCAAGTCTCGATTTCGTATCTTGAATATCTTGCGGTCTCTTTATGTGGCTGAGTTCATCGGGATTTGCAATTGAGGCATAGTATTTAGGCCTGATGCTTCCTCTGTTTGCATAAAATGGACCTTTTCCACATTCAACTCCTGGTCTCGAAGCTTTTTGCATGGGATACGTATCAATACCTCGAGATTCACAATCCTTGATTTCAATATCAGCATATTTCTGAAAAATTTCTTCTTCCTCATCCAAACTCCTCATATGATTCATATAATCTTTGATGTTTTCTAACGTTTCTGCACTTCTATCACATTGGCGCTTCTCAATTTGATGCATTTGTAAGTGTTGAATTTCTTTTTCCAAATCTCTACGTCCGCGCGTTTTCTCATCTTCCAAGTTTTCGCTTTCTTCTACGAGTTCCATTATTTTTCTGCGTTCTTGATATCCTTGCAGCAACTCATCTATTTTTTGTTTTTCCTTTGCTGCCATTTCTTTCTCGTAGAATTTCTTGAATGCAGCTTGAGCTCTTGCAAACTCTGTCTCCTTGATAGCACTTGCTTCGCGATATTTCTTTTCTGCTTCCATTGTAGCTTTCTGCAAAATGGCTTCTTCCTTTGCTTTTAGAGTAACGCTTTGGTCAGCCAAAGTCTGCGCTACCCGATTTCTTCGATTGTCTTTAGCTTTATTCAACTTTTCTTTAACCCTCTTGTGTTCTGATGTCATTTCTCGTTTGGCTTCGTTGAAGAGTTTCGCTTTTTGATCCTCTGCTGCATCTAGTTTTTGGTGCACTTCAAGAAGAGCACGCTTCGCTTTAATCTGCTCATCCAGCCCTTCTTTGTAAGTCTGAATTCGTTCTTTTTCTTCCCGCAGTTGCTTCAACCCCTCTTCTTCAGCTTCCTCAGCAGCACTTCTAATTAGAAGACCATCTCTAAGGATTTCCCACTCTTCTTCTGCCTTTTTTCTCGAAGCCTAGCGAAAATTTAAAAGAGACATTCAAAGCGTTTGCAAAGAAAATGTCATATTTATAGAATTATATTAATGATTATGAATTTACAAATTTAAAAATGATGAATTATCATAAGTAAGATAACGTCAAAAATTTTATTTGAAAGACATAAGGGAATTTTATGGAAGTTTCAAAAAATGCTTTGTCCCAACTGTTAAAAATCCATGCAGAAAACTCCAGGTAACGAATTCAATTTATTAAGCTATGTCATTATATTTGAAGAATTAAATGATTTTTATACGGTTTGTTTGGATAAAATCTTGAAATTACTTTTTAACCCCTTTCTACCCACCCTATTTTCGTGAATGTTTTCACACACACGTGCTGTACTTCACAGAAAATACAAACTTTTGATCTTTACACCATCGGCTAGCTCAAAACACAGTCTTCCAAACGAACACGCTTTGGAATTTCTAAAATGATTCATCGAATTTTAGCAACTTTTCAAAATTATTAGATTATTTTTTAAATATCTTGTTAACAATGGGATTTTTTTATCAGAGTATCTAATCTTTCATTAGTAGACCATGATTGTTAAGTTATGATGAGATTGGATTTCCAAATAGGGCAGAAATTTAAAGGAATTGCAGATAATCTTACATCAGATTGGAAGAAATAATTTTCCTCGTTCAGATACACTGTTTTCTTTCTTTATTGTTTTGCAGTATTTTATAGATCAAAAGCATATACTTAAATATATAAAAGCTTTACAATTAATACATAAAAACTTTATAATCTATATAATTTTTAAATTTTACGATTTTAAGCAAACGCACTAAAAAGTAAGAAATAATTTTTTATCTACCATAGTATACTTAACATCGGATTAGAAATAAAATTACGGTGTTCCCATATAAGAATTATATTATAACGTTAACATTATTTCAGAGAACAACAAAGTGATACATAGATATACGTCATAGACATACAAGGTGATGAAAAAGTTCTGGGAAAAATGTAACAGGTAGAGGGATCCGAAGGCAGCAAGTTGTTTAATAGAATGTGGGTGCCAAAATGGCGCATTGAGGTTGTACAGGGCACTGTTGGGCCTTAAGTGTTCTGCTGCCGTAAGCTTACCTCTGCGGATTTCAAGCGGTATGCATGAAAGCGGGGTCCACTATGTGCATTTAATCTATGGAGTTGTGGACGGGACGCAGAAACTCAGCCGAAAATACTTATTAAGTATAACCAAATTTTACAGATCTCCTTGTCTGAGCTATGTAAATGAAATTAACTGCCGGCAAATTTTTCTTACATAAACTTCAACAAATGATTAGTTATTTAATGTTTCTAACTATGGCTGAAAGTGTTGATAGACTATACGAAAGTAATGATGACGCAAATCTTAAAAATGATGTTACACTTCAGAGTGATGGTTCGATTGGATTGAGGCTAAAAATAAAAAAAATTCTTCCTCAAACGCTATAGAAAACTAGACAGGTTAGAAATTTCGGCTAAATAAACTAATTTCAGCGAAACAAGAATGTTGCAACTTCTCATAAGTTTCAATAATGCCATAAACTTCATAAATTTTAAAGACAAGATGACGATGAAATGCTAGGAATAATGTTGCCGTAGTACAATGTGTGAGCTTTTATACTGATAAAAGAAAAAAAAAATCACTGGTGGAAAAAAAAAAACTAAAAAACGACGTTACAAATCTTCTAAACTCCATTTAAAGGATATTTTCTGTTCTATCCAATGACAGTAAAGTTTTGAGAGCTTATATTTGTTCACAAAATGAAGATGCGTGCTAAAATCCGTTTCAACATTAAATTTTAAATAAATGCAAAAATAAAAGAAATAAAAAAAATCTGAAAGTGTTCAGATTTTAATGATTGCCACAGTCCTTCTTTAAAAATATTTACTGTTTTAATTAGATATATCACATGCATTTTATTTAAATCAATACGATTAAAAAGTTTAAAAAAATCTTAATAACAATATCTGTTTATTTTAACTAGCATAGCTTATTAATAAATAAAAAATTGATTAAAATTGAAAGTATTTATCTTACATTTTTCCGAACGGCAACAGATCCGAACGAAAAGGAAACGCATTAAAGTAAAACAATGCAAAATCACGTTTCGAGACTAATAGCCCTTGGGCTAAAAAGTTAAAATCTTTCATTGCTTTGCTTATGAAAGTATCACACATCATCCCATGCGAACATAAAAAAAATATGCGCAACAAATGACTTGTAAAACGTTCTCTTGTAAATGCTTTTTTTTTCATCATAATTTAAAAATCCACGCTCATGTCAGCGGTTAATTAAAATGCAGGCAAAAATAAACAATACAGATTTTTGTAGTAAAGAGCAAGCAACTTTTTAAATACTTGAGTGGTTACGTTGAATTCATTGCATACTAATAAAATGAATAAACCTTTTAAAAAGCTATATTAAGCTTAGCTAATTTTATCAAGTTTATTATAGCCTTAATTCCAAAGTTTTGAGAAAAAAGAACTACAAAGCAAAGGTTAGTCATTTCGGAGAGTAATGAACCGGTCTTGGGAAAATAGATCACTATTAAATTTTCCTTAGAAATGCCTGTTGCGCATATCTCAGCGAATTTTGTATGCAAACATTAGAAACCTTTTTTTTAAACTAAATGTAACGAATATTTTACTCACAGTAATCTCTACTCTATAGTAACCACATATAAGGGACATTCATTAGAAACGAGTTTAAAAACTGTTAAGAGAAACTGTCGTTTCAGATAATGCTAGCGAAGTACCTAACGACCTTATAGATTATGCTCCCTAAATGCTATAAGAAGCTTTTCTGAGAAATACATTCCCCCCAGGAAATTTAACGGCTGATTTTTACCTGTAATTCTGGGAATACGTTGAGCTCAGAGATCTGTTTCATAATAATTTACAATGCTGGGGGGATGAGCAGGAAACTCTGTTTTTCCTAGTTCAACCAATTACAGAAAGAATCTGCTTCTATATAATATACTTCTGGGAGGTCTTCCTTTACATTTTTGGAAGGAACGTATTTCTTGGAAACGTTTCTAGTTGCGTTTCGCATCCATAAGTCTGCTGAAGTCACAAGATATATTTGCAATACAGAAGGAAAACTTTCACACATGCTTGGGACACGAGAAAGAAATACCTGAATACCGACGTAAACAGAAAGTAATGAACCAACCATGTGTACCGTCCACTCAGTCACTAGCATCATAGAAGAACATAGAGCTCATAGAAGAACTGGAAGCATCCAAAGAAGAATAAAGAACGGCATTTATTGATTGCAGAAGAAGTCGTTCATACTGAAATTCATCGAAGGATGGCAAAGGTAGATGGAGGACATTACATGTCACTTCCAAGAGTAAAGAAGTTGTGAAAGCGCTTTAGAAAGTGTCAGTGACAAGCTATGTAGTGCACCAAAATGCGTCATAGATGCCCTTGCTGCAAAAGTGAGTGAGTTCCTTTAGCAGAACTGACGAGTAGCAATCAAGTAAATTTGTAGCTATACAGAAAGTCTGCTAAAGAATACTCTGCGAGGACAGCGATTCTAATCGGATGATCGGGTGAAAACGAAAATTCGAAAATAGTTACAGAAACAAACTAAAGAGTTTACGAGAATACTATTGTAAATATAGAAACCCGTTGGAAAAAAAAACCCAAATAATAAAGGTAAAAATATTTGGAAAATATTAAATTATTGTCATTTTAGAACTTTTGGTTTGCTTTTATAAATGTTTCTTATACAAAGGTTTGTAAAAATAGTAACATTTCTCGCCTACAAAACTGAATTTTTTAAAATTCTGAGATTTAGTTTGCAAATATTTGCACTAGAAATAAATGTCTAGGACCTGTGTGCAAGGAATTGAGCAGTTTTTAAGCTACCCTTTGAAAGTCTCTAGGCGCTTTAAATGGATATCTTAATTACTCAGAATTTTGCGAGTGTAAATTTCATCGATTTTAACATTCGAAATCTCATGGTAACTAATAACTGAAGAATTAAAGCAACTAATCGATAAAAAAAAACTGAGAAAGTAGGAATTGCATCGTAAAGGAATACATACCTCGTCCTTCTGTTTTGTCCAATTTGAAGCATTCTTTAGCTTGTTTTGTTTCTCTTTCACTATCCGTTCTTGCTCTTCTTCGTAATGTTTTTCCACATCTTTTAACATTCCTAACAGATATCTTGCTTCGTACTCTTCAAACTCATCTTTTAGTGATGCTTGAGCAGCGATCTGGTCATCTCGTTCTTTCAAGGCCACTGCTAAGTTCTTGGCCGTTTTGAAATTCTTCACGCGGTCAGTCTCTTCGAACAGGCGCTTGTATGCGTGATTAAGAACAAAATTCTTTCTAGCTTTCATTTTCGCCTCCCTCTCGAATTCTCGCACGGCACTCTGAATTTCCATTTCATACTGCCGCTTTTTTAATTCGCTGCCAGCTTCTTTCCTGTTCACGATGGCTTTCGTTAATTCTTTGGAACTTTCCTTCATAGTTTTTAGTTTGGCAGCACGAAGTTCCTCCTCTTCTTTCGTCCTTTGCAGAAACTGAGAACGAGAAGTGATACGTTGTAGCTCATCTTCAGTCAAAAATACAGGTTGTTTGGGTTGCGGTACAGAACATCTGATCTTAAATGGATCCCTTGCCATGTTTCGGGCAACGTCACCTTCTCATATTGATTTAAGAAGAGATTTAAAGTTATTACTTGAAGCGAATATTTTGTAATTCATTGAAACTTATAAGTTCGAAGTTTAAATTTGAAGCTTCACGGCAATTCAGACATTGTAAAGATATTTTAAAAAATAACAGTGTTTAATTTTAAGCACCACAAGCATAACTGTAAGAGATGGTTTTAAAAAACAGTATTCAGTACTTAATTGAAGATCAACATCGATATGGTAAACATCTGAAAAGAAAAGAAAATGGAAATATCGAAACAGGGAGTAACAATGAAAAACAAATTATCAGATACTTATATATCTGAAAGAACTTCTATTTGTTTATTTAACTACCTATAAAAGCGTAAAACATTCTTCGCTAGGCTATTCTCATACCAATGATTACACTGTTTCGAGGTAAATAATACATCGCATTAGAAATACCTTTTATTAATCATGTTGATAAACAAATGTCTATAAAAGTTATTAATTGGATATATTATAAATAAGATTACGGAATACACATAGTGGTATTTTCTTGCTAAAGCAATCACCACGTGTAACCCCCGAAAATCCTTACGCAGTCATTTAAAAAAAAGCAAATTCCGAATGTCCCCGAAGGTTTATGCGCTGGCAGCTTTAATAAGAATACACATTATACATTACATTAAGTCCACGAACTCATCGTGGCCAAGAGGGAAATCTTTGCGCCTATCATTGCCAAAACTCTTATAGGTGACAGCATGCGTCTTCCCCAATCCGTCCCAGTCTTGATGGAGAAACACTTAGGAACGAATGCAAGGATCTTCTACCATTTTTCCCAACACCAACTCCTCGAGAGTACTTTCAACCAGATGGCATTTTAAATGCTTCCATGCCACAAAGGTCTCATGCATTTACAAATACCCTTTCCTTCTCCCGAATTTGAAACTAGGCCAGATTTGAAGCTAACTTAACGGCGGGTGTCTGTTGCGAATTAGCATGTAAAAAATTAATGATAAATTAAGTCTTGAAGACTTAAAATTAGTAAAAAACAAGAGAGTGACGATTATGTTTTAAAAAGTGACTAAACGGGATTGCTAGGGAAATCGGATATCAAAAATGCAATTTATATTATTTTTCAGATGTGTGCTGTTACTTGAGAAAGTGTGCGAGCTGAAATCTAAAACTTCTTAAATGAATTAAAAAGAAAGAATGAAAGAAAGAAAACTAAGTTTTACGTTAAAGTACATTAATCGGTATTTTTGTGTAAGCCAGGAACAAAGGATGAATGGCTAAATGTGGTTTATGGACTTTCAAATACTAACGTAGTGACTAATCAAAAATCACTAATCAGTATGTAGAATCATTAAGTACTTGTTGAAGCAGGAAACTTGAAAAATGAGCAATGTTTTCACCATGGTTAGTATTCTGGTGTTCGGACTCTCCATTGCTAGACAGAGTGCAACCAATTATACCACGAAGGCACGCAATAAGGCAGGAGAAAGTTTCTTACGCTTCTTAAAGAGTAACTAGGGAGGAGGGGAACAAGTCGGCATATCCAGATGGTGATGAATCAGCGTCCATCATATTCTCACTGTTCGAGCGCCACTTGTGGAACCTTTAGGTACTTATCGGAGCAGGAAGCATGTTAAAATTTCCCTCTCCCGTAGTAGAATTTCAGACCTCCCAACCGCTACTCGGAGGTGCATCCTGGTATCACGAAGGGACCCGATAAGAGAGAATAATTTCTCATATGTAAACCTTATTAAAGCAGAAAAAATTTTTTTAAAATAGTTTGAATTCCTTGCAAACTGAGAATAAGATCTGCACCACATAAAACATGCGCATATTTAAATTTTTACTCATTAAAATTTTTTAATTAATTTCTTCAGAAGGGACATAAACTTTTTGCAAACTCAGGAAATTCTGATATCAGACACCAGGCTAAAGCACAAGTATCATTAATTATCTCAGAAATGAAAACTTTAATAAAATTTCCATCGTTAATAGTATTTTACCCTTTAATTATTCTTTTAAATTTAATGTCGCCAAAATTTTCAGAAACAGTATACATACCATTATTATAACTTCAATTATTACTTTTAATTTCTTTTCAAATTATATTAAAAGACTTTGTTTATAATTTGTTTATCTTTTCATTTCTATATTTTCAAGCAGACGGAGTTACAATATTTCCCTCTTTTTTATTATATACTTATTTTTATTTAATTTATTTAAGTAAAAATTAATCTTTTCATATTTATATAAAAAAAAACTTACTTAAATCTAATTTATCTTATGCTAGATTGTATCACATTTATTAATGCAATATATAGTGTTTTGTTCAAATTTATCAGAACACAATAAAATAGTCGCGATGATTTAATTGAAATCTTATCTTTTAAACTATTTACAACTCAGTAGTAACCTTTTAAAGTTTTCTTTAGGCAAAAATTGTCTTTCTTTACCGCTGAATTCATTTTCTCCATTTGTAACTATAAAATGATACAGTAACTGTAATATTCTTATAAAGAATTCGTAGAGAATTATTCTATAATATTCTTATAACATAATAACATAAACAAAACTAATAATATTGGAAACACATGAAGGTTTTAAAATTTGTTGTGCAATACCTAACTATGGATCATTCAAAATTTATACTTACAGTATTTTTAAGCTTGTGTAACAACAAATGTTTACCGAAAATCTAATCATCACAAGCACGAATCATCATAAACCATTGATTTTAACAGAACGAAAACAATTTAACTTAAATTCTCTTGAGACTGAAGCATGTGTAAAATTGGTTTTAATGATCCATCGTTTCCTAAAAAAATCCAATACAATCATCCTGCCAGATACCACAGAAATGCTGCAGTATCACGAGAACAAAAGTTTCCATGACAACTAAGGAAACATGGAAAAATGCTGGCCTTTAAAAACTTGTGCTTTAGTAACGCTACAATGTATCGCGTGTTAATTAATAAGAAAATGTTATGAGGCATGTGTGCTTTTGAATATTTTTGGTAAGAACTAATTAATGTAATTAAAGTAATAATCCAAATCAAATTAAACAATTACGAAAAAAAAAGTTATCGTAAAATTGAAAAAAATCCTTTCACTTCTGCTATGTTCCTCCTTACTGCAGCCATTCTATTATGAAAATGAATATAAAGCTCATTGTGAAACGTAAAATAATATGCAAACTATTGAAATTGAACACTTAGATCAGCGACGTTAAATCTTGGCTTTAAAAACATTTTTACGAAAGTTCAGATCTTTATTTTGCGTTACGTTTCATAATTCTTTTTGCTGCGCAAAACCTTCATAATATTTAAAACGAATAAATAAAGTAAGTTTTTAAAGTCTTGAAAACGTTTCTAAATGTCCATATCGCATTGCATAAGTGACGATATATTACGGATCAAAATGTTCCAGTCCAACCACTAGATTATTCGTTCGCGAAGTTCCATTAATGTTTGAATCAGTTTACTTTATGGAATATAACCTCTAGTATATATAGCTGATTCATTACATATTGCTCTCGAGGCAAAAATAGTGATATCACGGTCTTTTGTAAAATGTAGTTGCGTGATACATGGGGTATAAATTAAGCAGATTCACAAAAAATTCTTGGTTCAAAAACTAAGGTCATGAGTTCCCAGGGTTTCTGAACCCAGTGCCTTCCTTTAGTCACATTAAATTTTCTACTACTTACTGAGAACTTCTGCCAACGTATCACAGCGTGCATCTTAATTTTGTAATACAGGGAAGAAGCATAATATCAGACCAGAACATAAGATTATAACACATAATAAATTAACATGATAAGCATAGGAAACATAATATAAAGAAAGTCAAAAAGAATAGTCCTATTACAAATGATTATTATTTAATTGGCGCTAATTACCTACAATGAATCAAATTAAACTTTAACAATTCAAATTTCGTGTCGCACATTACAGATTTTATCAAAATTTGTATATCAAGCCAAGAGTGTCGATTTCTATTTAAAAATTACTGTTTACTTACTTATTATATTTAGTTTTTATTTCTTATTTTTGTAACTGAATTATTTATTGATTAACACCGAACTCAATCAAATGGTTCGATTTTAAATAAAAATTTAGAGAATCTATAATTCTAAGTACAATGAATTTCTTATTAATTATACGGCTTGATAATTACTCAGCCTTTATATCGATTCGACATACGTCATCTAAGAGCCATTGAAAGGAAACGTTTTGATCATGCCCTTCAAATTTGCGATCAGATTACAGAAAACTTTATATAATGTAGCTGTAATCTGAATAAATCTCGAATACTTCTAAAATTATGAATATTAGAAGGATAGCGCTTAGAATTAACCAAATATTTCTTCAAGAAAATTTAACAGATTACTATTTTTTAAACCATCAGAATTTCATTACAAGTTGTTACTCACTAGATAGCAACAGATTAACATTTTGCATAAAATTACATTAATCGAACCTGGTCTTTATTACTGATTTCGTTGAGGACAACAATTGTGCAGGAAGAGGTATCCCAAACCAGTTGCCAGAAATCTGCTAAAGTATTTGGAAGAGGGTATTGTGTGACGACAAAATTGTTCAGCTTGCCATAATCCTGAAAGAAAGAAATAATCAAGGTTCAAGGAAAGACACAAAGAATTTGAAACTTATTAAGTAATAGCTAAGACAGTCTTAAAATACATATGCAAATAGAGTAAATCGTTTTAAGCTACGACAGTTATCTCAGTTGAAACATTAATTTTGTTAATAAATTAATAGCGTGTTTCCTTCTTTAATTCCTCCTTAAAAATGCACATGATCAAAGCACAGTTAAAGCGCTGAGTTCAAAATAAGGACACGTTATCAGGATTGAATCTTCGAATCACATTCTTAAGGAGAAATATCTCAACCGGGCATCGTACGCATTCCTAAACACTACACAAACGAAACAAAATATCAAGCAGGAAGAAATAGCTTACATCTTATACTGATCTTTGAACTGAGTCTGTATAAGCATTGTAGTCTGAAATAAAATAATACGTCTATAAGTTTTAGAACAAACGTTTTGCTTAAATCTAACAAATCTGCCAAAAGATAATTGACAAAACTTATTACTATAATATCTGAGTTTGCTTTTCCTAAAATATCAACTTCTACGAAAAGAATTTCCTGTACAGTTAATCGCTTGCTTTGATCCATTGAACATCTATTGTCATTGTTTCGAAAGCCGATCAAAGAAAACCACTGAAGTAGGGAAAACAGCAAGGGAGAATGTATGAAATGTTATCCGAAGCGTATGAGAATTAAGCATTAATATGATCCAATGTTTTCTGTTGGTACATACGATTTCATGATAGACGTGATGATGAACCCAGGAGCAGTCGCCCTTCTCGAATGAATAAGAATATGGAAAAAGTTCGACAGCTCTTTGATTTATAACTTAATACCGGTAAAACTGAGCTGTCAGCTTATAAAACTATCAAGAAATATCTCTCCTCCCCTGAAAAAAATTCTTATTTTATTTCTTACTTTTTGATTGCAGAACAGAAAGAAGAAAGAATTTTTGCATGCCATGATTTGATCCAAATGATAGACATTAAATCAATTTTTGTTTTCAAACAAATTGTGACTGGAGATGACATTTGATGATCAACATGCAAAACTGCAATCGTCTGCTTGAGATGGACACGATTTAGCATAGAAATAGAATCTTTGATTTCAGAAATATCAGTTAAAGACCTTGCTGATTACCTTTTTCGCTTGGAAAGTGATTGTTTCCAAAGACGTTTTCTTGAAGAACAAACGGTATACTTTATTTAGACGCAACGTGCAAACTTCTAAAGATAGTTCAAAGCTCAAAAAGCTCAGTCGAATAGCCGAGTTTTGGTGTACTGCAGTACGTAGTCGCACAGTTCTATCCTCGTCAAGCAGTTTTGATAATAATAATAATAAAAACTTCTCAACTACTTCTGTTATTCACTATATTTGGAATCTGCAGACAACGTTTTCTTTTCTCTAATATTTAATGTTTTAGAATTTTACGCTTGTTCAAATCTGATCTCATTATATGAACTACAGGAAATTTCATCTTACCATTCATCATTTTTTCAGCTTCTTTTGATTTTATGCATTTCCATGGATTTAATCTTGTCTTTTTGTCTATTTTGTCTGTATATCTCTCAGTTGTGTGTGAAAGTACCTGACATGTATTCGACATAGATTAAGGTTTTAGGCAAGTAAACTCACTACCACCACCACCACTTTCCTAAAGTAAAGTTTTTCCCTCAAAAGCCATTACTTTAATATCTCCAAAGAAACTCCGAAAACCGTGACCAGAGGTTTAAAATTATTCCTAAAGATGAATTCTTTTGGAACACGTTTAGGCCACCAATTACGAAGCCTCTGGTCTGTGAAGGAATCAAACAGTTGTTTGATCGTACCAAGTATTCTATAAACTTGCAAGAACTGTATACTGAAAGCTAAAAAGTAAGAATTTTATTTTATTCAACTTTCGATTTTGTATGAACTTAGTCCTAAAATTATGTAAACTAAAAAAAGGCCTTTAAGTGAATATAATGATAAAATAACATAAACAGTTTTCTGAAAATCAATTTTGAATCTTAGAACAAAACAAACAGTCTACTAAACAAAAATTAGTGTACTTACACAGGCAAAAACTGCATTGATGTAATTTGATGGAGGACTAATTTTTAAAATTGGACGCCCATCATCGGCTGCAAAATATGATATTTTTAAGCAACAAATAACTTTTCGCTTTAAGATTAATATAAAAGAAAAACAAAATAATTTTTTCATGAATGAAATACACTATCAAAATATTTAAACTGCTAAAATTAACTTTCTCAATTTACACAAGTATACATCCAACATCTCTAAACATTCCAACGCATACCATGCGTATTACCCTTTTTGTTTGCGATCAGTGCTAAAACGTTTAGAGAATAATAACAACTTCGTGCTTGGTAACCACTGGCAAATAAAGGAGCAAAAATTTGAAAATTATCTGGTTGCTGAGAATCAGTTGAATTCTTTACATGATAACGTTTTTCATACGAAGAATACAGCGGATTCAAATACTAACACTTCTGTATTGGTTATTTCAACACTGTATGTTTTGTAATAAAAAAATATTGTGTTCTATAAATGGGGAAACATTTAATGGAATAACTTGCGAGATTAAAAACATATGATGCTCAGCTTGTGACTGAGTTCGGTTTGATTTATTTGAGCATCGAAAGCACATGAGTGCTATCTGCCAAAGGGAAGGGATGCCTTTAGGCAGGAGTTTCTGAGGTTTCTGGGTTTATTTCCATAACTGTTGACTTGTATCTATGTTAGATATGAGAAAAATCATGAAAGCGCCCATGCAGCCATCTCGTTCACCTGGAATCGGACTCAGGTCGAACTCGCAGTATTCAGCGATCATAACCACTTGGCCAACTGTGAGGCAAGATTCGAAAAGATGCGGTAAAAAACTATTTTTAGTGCAAAAATATTTTGTTTTATAGGTAGTTGTCTCTAAATTTGTTCTTTAAAATTCTTCATATCAATAAAAGACCTAAACTGGCATATTCAAATAACTCCTATAATTGTGTACATAAAAGTGCAGAACGTTATGTTTTAGGTTATTAGAAGGAAAATGAATATGTTATTAAATGAAATTTCACTATATAGAAAGTTAAACTGAATTTCGCATAGGCCTCCTTATCCACATAGGGTGAAAATATATACCTAAATTCAACAATTATAGAAATAAATTTTGTAACCATATTTTCCAAACATTTTATATATAGTTCTTTGCACAAATTATAAGAAAATGTAGGAAGAAGTTAAAAAATTACCATAAGACTGAGCACTATATACATATGTATCTCGTTTTAAGTTTAAGAAAGATAAAGTGCTCCGAGGAAGATATACTAAGATAACTCTGTTACGTACTTAGGCTATTCATAAAATCATTACAAAATCAAGACGAATCCTTCATTTCAGCGAAAAATAAACTAACGAAATTTCAATTATTTTATCAATTCTGCCTTCAATATCACCCTAGTGAAAAATAAACTCCTAAATTGTTCAATAAATAATGCCCATTCTGACATATTTGACTGTTATTGTTAAATAACAAAATTTTCACTAGAATCCAGCCTCCAATATTCAAACTACATTTCAATGTCGTGCCGAATTACCTTGTCGGGGAATTACCTTTTCATCAGTATCTGAAACGAAATATTGGTTTTCATTACAAAGTCTTCACGCAAACCAATAGCAAGGAAAACCGACGCAATGGATATTGATGAAAATGCAATGCAAGTCAAATAGCGCTTTGATCATGCTTTGCATAGCAACGGATTATGCAATTTCAGTGCAGAACGCCATCTGTCAGGATATCGATATTAATAATTTTAATGGCCGTTCCAGCTAACTGAAGCCCACTAAAATGATGTATATGTATAAAATGGTACATTTGTAAAAGTCGTAAAATAAGAAAAAAGTAAACTTTCAGGATTAGTCCCCTTCCTGTATCCTCGATCACAACCATAGGGTCGAAAACTCGGTCAGGCGGACTGAAAGTTACCTACATCTTATTCTCGACATTTAAAATTATTACTTTATTTTAGAGTTTTTTTTTTTTTTTTTGAAAATATATTTTACATTATATTGTTGCTTACGCATGGGTTTGTATTGATTGAATGCACAAGTCCGATAAAAGGTTCATAAAATTTATTCTTATCAAAAGAAATATAACAGAATGCTGGAATTTTCTTCAGAGCAATGAGTTGCAAGTGTTCACAAAATCACGCAGCATAATCAGTAGTTATACTTCAAACTACTAAAAACGTTAAAATACAACGCAATGCAAAGAGAAAGCTAATCCGATCTCACGTTGACTCGCAACAATAACAACAGCAGCTAATTAAACAACCGAGTTGAGATGTCCTCTTCTTCTGGTTTTTTATATCTTTCAACTGTGTCGTGAGATATTTCTAGTAATTTCTGCTTCTCCAAATTTCTAGAAAGCAATAAGAGGATATAATTACGGTTACAGCTAACACAGTAGTCAATTCCATTTATTCGATTTCAATACAAATGACCGAGATATCTGTTTATTCAATGTTAAATGCCCGTGCTCCTGTATTTTTACTGTTCCGCCGTAGCTTTCTCTTAAAATTTATCTCGCGCTGCATTGCACGGGAATACACAACAATTTTAATTATAATTCTACTAGAAATATCTAACTAAATACAAAATTCGTAACAATTTAATTAACTTTGCGTATAAGCAATGAGTGATCCAGCGAGTGTACATAAACGATTAGCAATTAGGTAAATAGTTTATCAGCAATCATAATTTATGAAACCCGAGGAAGAAATTTAGACAGAACAGCTAAATTTTAAGCTGATGTCCAACTATATAAAACACTGAGTATAAGTAAGATGACCATATGAGTCAAAAATGTAATGCTGGAATCGCACAAATAGCACATGAGCTAAACAAGACAAAGGAAGAAGACAGAAAACAAATTACATCATAAGCATTTTGAAATCACAATTATTCTTCTGTAACAAAACCCATATAAAAATTTAGGAGTACAAATTAGAAGTGAATCATGATGCTTCTCCTCAATTGTGTCAAGAATATTTCTTTTATGAAATTTATCGTACCCAGCATTTTGATCTTTCTTTACTTTATCATAAAACATTTCTTATTCCATGTCACAATTTTATGCCGCAATTTAACATAACATTTTTCACCGAATTATTTAACCAAAATTTCTCATTTGGGCACACACTATTCATAAGGGTTATAATTTTTCAACATTTCAGAAATATTTTAACATTAGTTTCGTACATTTTACTAAAATTCTCTATCTTTCTAACAGATAAAAAAAGCTTCTTTTTATTTCGTGCATTCAACCGCTTCATAATTTAAAAAATTCTTTGAATACTGCGGCTATCGATACTAATAAAGCAAGACGAACAATCTAATTCCATATTGATCGGGCATTCTAACTATTGATATGTGCTTATAGTTTATGAGAAATAATTTGCGATTGTCTACTAAAACATACTTATGGATTTTATTAAAAAAGGGTAACGTTGCCATGTTTTATGAAAATAGTGGGACGGCCGGAATAGTCGAGAAAATGGTATTGCTCCATTCAATACGGTACGTTATAACGGTCTTTAAATAATTGGTTCAGCCTACGCATAAACCAATTATTTTAAGAAACTGTAAAAACTTGTTTATAAGGAATAGGTAATCCAAATTTTGGCTCAAGTAAATCTCATCTAATCCAAGGAATTCAATAAATAATCAATAAATTTAATCAATTATTTCTGCATTTATCCACTGACAACAGCTTTATCTTAAAATCCTTTAATTTTTAACGCTATGAACATGAATAATGCGTTAAAGTTTCAGTTTTTCATTTCATATAATTATATTAATTAGTGATTAATTAAGTAATCTTTAATTGAGAAGCAAATATAAGGTAGCATATTTGGATTTCGTACTAAACCGTACTTGTAAAATCACTGGCCGCTAATGCACAGAAACTGGATTAAAATTAGGCTTACCATACATCTGTGATTAGCCTGGACAGTCCTGGTTTTATAGTGCTGTCGTGGGTAATATCCGAGATTGCAAATATTTCCAAGATTTGGCAATTTTATGACTGGCGAGGATATATATATATATATGATATTTTAATTCGAAGAAAGAAAGTTGCAACGGATTTGCGTTAGAGAGGCTTAAATGCGTAGTTAGAAAGATGACACTCGAATACAGACGTGGCCGCTTCGAACCACAATTTTATTCCATTATAAGGTATTTCTCCCGCCTTCTTCGCATGTCTTCGTGGCGTAGTGGTCAGCACACTCGACGCATAACCGAGAGGTCCGTGGTTCGATTCCCGGCGAAGGAGATGTGCTTATTTTTCATGTCTTCTGCTTCGAAACAAAATCCTAATGACTCTACACCATGATAATACTCATCAAATCATTTTTTTCTGGACAGTATATTTTTCGATCATAGTTAAATACAATAATTTTTATGTACACAGGTTTTAGGTAAAGAACAACGGAGGACAATTGGGCATAGTAGTGAAGGTTTTTCACGGCAGGAGAAGTTAAGAGAAAGAATGACGTCATTGTTCGCGAAGCAGTGTTTATACTACACAAGTGCATATGTACAGATAAGCTGCGATTGGTTAGGTCTCGATTGGTTAGGCTACCGGTCTCGCCACAACTTTTTACTTAGTCATTTGACAACACAACAGAGGCAACGTGTTTACGTTGTTTTCGTGTGTGAAGTAACTCGTCTACTCTTTTCGGTCACTTTATCTCTGTTCATTCTTTATCTCATCGTTTAGCAAAGGGTAAAAGAAAATGTGTGTTTAATGTTAACATGAAACAGGAATACAAATTTTTTAAATGACAGTAACAATGAACGTGTTTATTGAACAATTTTTCTGCTGCATACAAAGGAAAGGGTGATATTGAAGACCACGTGAAAATATATTAATATAGGAGTGTTATTAAAGCTACTGCTTCGGCAAACATACGAGATTTTTTTTTAACCCAAGATAGGAATAGCAGTAACAATGATCTGGAGTGTGTTGCTAAAGAAGCTACATTTTCATAGCACACTGCTAGACACAAACTCTCCTTCAAAACATCAGACTGCGCATCTAAACTGGTTAAAAAGCCAATATTTTCTTTTGCTAGAACCAAAATCGAGGCAATTATTGTTAACGTTATTTCTCCATTTATATAAAACTTGTTTCAATAGTTGTAAGATATTTCAGCCTATAAGAGGAATTCAAGTTAAACTTTTAAATTTCGATGAAGTGTCAGGTGAAACTGCTCAAATTTTGACTCAGTAGCTTTTGAAATGCGTGAAAAAATACAGAATTTAAGAAAAGTTGGTTTATTATACTGCTAACTATTTTGGTGGTGTGAAGAGAAAAATTTGAAGATGATTTAGATAGATACATTTTAGAAAACTGGCTATTGATCCCTCCTTGTACAAACAGCACGTTATTTTCTACGCTCAGAAATAGAAGTTATTGTTATAAAAATTAAAATTTCACATATCTACAGTAAGAGTTAGTTAAAACAAACTTAAGGAGTTCTGTGAATTTGTGGAAACAGATTATAAAAAAGTATTGTCTCGTAGCAGTACAGGGTTCTTTAGTTTTCTTATTTTACAAGACAAAACATTCCTCCTGTTTTTGAGACTTTTCCACTGAGCTAGCCTAAAAGAAGCGTACATATTAAATACTTATAAATTTAAAACTACTTGTACACTGCTCGACATTGAAAATGCAACACCAAGAAGGAGTGGTCAGAAATTTATGCAAATTTTAGAGTAGACGCACGTCACTGAGTTATGCGAATGACGTGAAATGCGCAGCTCTCCGACGCACGTGAAGTAAGATATAAGGGAAGGAACGTGCAGAATAGGCAATATTCGTGTCGTTATTTCTGCCAGACGAATTATCGAAGAAAGTTGTTTTTTGTCCCGAAGGATACCTGTAATAGGAGAGAATGCCATGCCGCTGTCAACGAAGGCACTTCCAGCAGATAGACCATTTTACGAGGGGTATGGTGATCAAACTGAGAAGGGGGAGGGGGTTGTTTCTTACGTCAAATCGCAGCTGATACCCACATGGATGCGAGCACGGTGCATCGGCTATGGCGAACATGGTGGAACAAGGGAATGTGGGAAGAAGGAGGGATGCAGATGCAGCCAGAGTGACGTCAGCACGCGTGGATCGATGCATCTGCCGACAAGCTGTGGCGGTCCCGCAAGTCACTTGTACCGCGATTCTGTAGCGTGTGCAAGATACCCTGGATGTTCCCATGTCGACGAGAATCATTTCCCGTCGATTGGTTGAAGAAGGCCTGCACTCACCGCGTCCGTTAAGAAGACTGCCACTGACCCCACAGCATAGACGCCAACGTTTAGAATGGTGCCGGACTGGAGCGATGAGGATATAGAATGGCGAAACGTCGTGTTCTCAGATGAGTCACGCTTCTGTTTATCCAGTGACAGTCGCCGCATACGTGTGTATCGTCGACGTGGAGACAGATCTAATTCGGTAGTAACTGTGGAACACCCCACCGCGCGAAAATGTGGCATAATGGTTTGGGGCGCTATTGCCTATGATTTCAGGTCACCTCTAGATCGTATTCAGGGCACTGTGACGGCCTAACGATACTTGGATAATGTACTGCTGCCGGTGGCAATGCCGGCAGGGCAACCTAATATTTTTCAGC
>KK117622.1:46118-79885 GCA_000611955.2 Stegodyphus mimosarum | reverse complement strand
GCATCTGCCAACATGCTCTGCAAGGTATACAGATGCTTCCCTGGCCACCGTACTCTCCTGACCTGTCACTAATCGAACATGTGTGGGATGTGATTGGACGCCGTTTGCAGACTCTGCCCCTGCCTCGTTTAGAAGACAAACTGTGGCAAATGGTTGAAAGGGAATGGAGAGCCATCCCTCAGGACACCATCCCCACTCTTATTGACTCTATGCCTAGACATGTTTTTTAGCGCATCACTGTCCACAGTGGTCCTATATCCTACTGAGCCGACGCCTATCTCGCTCTGTATTCTATCATTTTGAAATAAAGATCACTAATTGCTGCTTGCTGTCTCTGTCTTTTTTCCAAATTTCATCACTTTCTGACCACTCATTCTTGGTGTTGCATTTTCAATGTCGAGCAGTGTATTTTAATTTTTTCCCAGAAAACATTTAATACCGTCGTATAGAGAATGCACTCAAGTTAATGAGCACTTCCTTCGCTTGTTTTCGTGAGGCCAGTGCCACGTGAGTGTTGATGACGTCAGTCAAGCATTATGGATATTAAACAGATAGGAGAAAATTGTGTGCTTGAATATACAACGAAAATCGTTTAGAGCACGGTACGAGCTGAAACATGCTCTCGGTGCTGGACTGACAGTTCAACAGGCTCTGGTATGTTAGCCATCAAGAAATCCGGATTTAAGACTGTGTGACTGGTTTTTGTCAGATAAATCAAGAGACCCAGTTTTTGTTCACAATATCTGTAGCGATTGTTGATATGGGATTGTTTAAACGAATTTGACTATCGTATTGCTTACCTATAGAGTTACAAAAGAGTCACATATTTAATTATTTAACTCCATAATCTTCAGGAGATATTCTACTAATTAAATAAGTATTTCAGTAGTGGTATTAAAAGTTTTGTTTCTATGAAATTTTGAAGATACGTATTTCTTTTAGGCTAACCTGTATATTCAAAAGCGAGGTAGAAATTATTGCATATATAAGTGATACCGTGGTAATAATTATTTGATACATAAAAATAATGAAGAATAATTAAAACGATAAAATACATATTTCTCATAACATACTTATAATAGAAAAATATTGTGTATATTGGCTACTAGAATACATCCTAGATGTTTTCGTGGTATGATTTTTATAGATAATTACACAGCATCAAGTCTACTTAAAAAGAACAATAAATGTTAATAAAGCGTTTTATGTCAGCAATAAGAATATTGCATGAAAACAATGGAAATAATATAATAAAAAAAGTTTTTAAAACATTAACTTTTGATTCCTTAAAGTATATTAAACCAATTAAAATAGAAAATAAGAACGTAAAACATTAAACAGTTGAATATTTTTATTCCATTTAACTATGCAAATTGTATTTTCAAAATAAATTAGAATTTTTGACAAAGTGCATTTTTAAATTCTCTCAACATCAAGAATGCAGTTGTTCGCGAAGAGATCCGTATGAATCGGGAAATAACGAGAGTGCAAATTACTTTCTAGTTAACCCTTTCACAACTATGCGCGTTATGCATACAACCTACAGACAAATGCTTCCAATAATTTGTTGTCTATGGTGTTTTTTAAAAATACAGAACTTTAAGAAGTAATTTGTAGCAAAACACTAAAAGAGTTACCATTCCGCTTATCTTCCACGTAGACAACATTGCCTCCTTAACATAAAGGGATCCTTTTGCGGTCTTACCTTCAAATCAGTTTACAAAACAGCATCTTTTTCGTTATTTCCTTCAGTATCGTTAGAGGCTAGAGAAAGTTCTTGATGAAAAACTATATTCTTGATATTACTTCAAAAGCTTTCAACATCTCTATTGAATTATTGAGAATGGAGAAAAGAAATTGTAATAATCGAGTGTCGATACGATAATTTCATTGCAGAGCTTGGAAAAGTACATAGAGATTTAAAGTACAATTAAAATTTCTAACAAACTAAAAAATGTTCAAAATGTTTGTAAATTCTAACAAACTAAACAAACTAAATTCACCTTTTACTATTTTTGACTCTGAATGTTGAAACTTTAAGTAAATACTTTGTCTTAAACGCTCGTTTTCCGCTAATAGTTGAAATGTCTATGCTAAGTAATGAATTGATATTTGGGACAGAGTTTTGCTGCTCCTTCGCTTCAGCATGGGAAGTTAACAATGCTCAGTCCTAAGAAATTTCTGCAACCGTGATTGAATTTTGATTTCTATCATGAGAATTAAGTATATCAGAACACATGCAGTTTATAAAAGCATTTGAAAGTAATTAAATTTAATTAATCAATCGTAATTCATTATAATTTACTGTTATCAACTATCCCATTTTTTAAGGTAATTGCTTACATTTAATTTTTAAGGTAATTTACCCGTCGTAATGTATGGTTTATTGGCTTTAATAGATGGAAATAGCTAAAAACATTTGTACGAAATACTTACGTGGTATGATGTAAGGATCTCTGTTTTTGTCTTTATTTCCAGGTGTAACTGCAGTTAAGCATTTTTGTTGAAAGAAAGGAGGATCTAAACTCCTCAGTTTCTAAAATGCATAAAAACAGGATAAATAAATTATTAAAATTATTCCAAAAGAGAATTGCAAAAGATAAATGAAATAATCAAATGAGAATCTGAAAGAGATTTTTAAACGATTGATTTCTAAATATCTCGTTAGCAGATGATCACAGACCTATTAATCTCACTTAAGAAATTAATCAGCCGAGGAGAACGTTTAGATTACGGTAATGTAGACAGCGTGGTACCTCTTAAGAAAAACTTACACAAGTTTTTATTAAATAAAAATCTCACTTTTTAATGCGCTCGATTATTTCGATTATTCCAATTAAAAATCGTTCATATTGTTGCGTGCGTACGGGTTCGTTATGGATTGAATGCACAAATCATTAAAAAGTTAACAAAAATTTATACTTTCCACAAGAAATAAATCAAAATGATGAAATATTTCTTCAGAAATATTCTCACAATGTCACAATATCTCAAACGTTTACCAAAACTCAATTCAAAACAGATAAACTAATTCTATCTCACAGCGAAATCGCTACAGCATAAAGTAAACAAACAGGAGTTCCCTTTAAACAGCTACAACTACAACAGCAACTGAGATGAGGTGTTTCGATTCGGCTTTTATAAGCCTTTCAATTATCAGTAGAACAATCTCGATTCTTCCAGATTTTTCCGGATGGCAACAGTAATTACGAGATATTTATTTATTAAACATTCAATGCACGCGCTCTTTTATTTTTCTTTTCTTTTTTTTTTTTTTTTTACTTAGATTCTTCATAAATGCTTTCTCTTCAAAAATCGTCTGCGTTGCACGGGAAATATAAAGCAATTTTAATTACAATTCTAAATAAATAGCCAAATAAATTTGAAATCCGTAACAATATGTAATCAAACTGAGAGCTAAGACAGGTGAACTCCACAGCGTTCGATACAGCTTCATTAATAATTCTGTAGTTAAAATTTGATCTTATATCATGTTTGCAATATTATCTGTTGAAATTATCTTGCTGTAAAAGAAAAAAAATTGAATCTTGCAAAAATAAATGTATACATTTAGAAAAAGGGCGAAATAATTTTTTTTCTTTTTCATATCGGATCGCTATTTTGCGAAAATTACCCTGTTCGAGTCCTATGGTGTATAGTTTATATGTAGAGTTAGGGGAGGGGCAGAATTTGACATTCCTCAGTCATTACTTATTCAAAGAATTTTTTTGACTCTGGTTTATAATATGCAAAACATCTTAAAAACATTTCTAGGAAATAATTGTCACTTCTTTAAAAAACAAAAGAAAAAGCTAGTTTCGGAGTTAAGTATGAAAGTAAATCATTTTAAATAAAATATTTATAATTTTAGGTTGAGAGGTAACCAATGAGAATTAGGAATAATAATTTTATATTGATGTTTTGTGGAATGTGTATTCAAAAATTCGTGTTAACAATGTTTCTATGTAGTTTCCTAAAATTTTAAATAATAACAAGTCGGTTAATATCTGTGATTATTAGACACGAGTTAAACACCTCGGAAGCAAACACTTTGAGTCGTTGATTGTTTTCAGTTAACATGTCCTAGCAAAATAAAAAGTGATCGATTGAAACTTCTTTATTAATTTATTCACAAATGTGCACAAATCCTCAGGCCGTATTAATTTACGATCATATAATATCATGGCAACTTTTTTCTATGATTCTGCTTTGCCATTTGCAGCCTCTGATTTTAAATATAAGATGTTCTAATACGATGTTAATTCTACATCTTTAATTACTGGGAAGCTAATTATTAAACTAGTGTGTTTATCATATTTGCTTACCCTACTGTTGCAGGAGTTAACATTGTTACGGATTTTGTATTTAATTTGCTATTTGTAGTAGAATTGTAATTAAAATTGTTTTATTTTTCCCTGCAATGCAGCACAAGACTTATTTGAAGAGAAAGCTACGCCGGAAAAGTAAAAATACAAGAGCGCGTGCATTTAATATTTAAAAAATAGATGTTTCGTAATTGTACTTTTTGCTATCCAGAAAAATCGAGAAAATAGATTTTACGAGAATATTCTCGTGCTTGACTAAAAAGCAAGGAAAAACATCTCAACTCAGATGTTGTGGTTATGCGAACTGTAGTTGTTTACTTAGTGCTGTTATTGGTTGTAGCGAATTCGTTGTGAGATCGAATTAGCTTCTCTGTTTTGAATTGAGTTCTGTTTAATGTTTGAGATACTGTGATATTGTACGAATATCTCAGAGGATATATTTCAGTATTTTGTTTTATTTCTTGTGAAAAGAATAAATTTTATTAACTATTTATTGACTTGTGCATTCAATTCATTACGAACCCGTACGAAAGCAATAATATGAAATCGGCTGAAACTGATCAAATTTCAATATCCTTTTAATCTTATAAAATTTATACATTTTTAAAATTAAAAGTTTAATGGTGAAAGTTTTGATGTATCAGAATATAACCTGTGAAAGTTTTGATGTATCAGAATATAACCTGTGAAAGTTTTGATGTATCAGAATATAACCTGAAGATTCCAGATTGCAATTTTAAAAAATATATAATTTTAGCATGAGGACAAATTTGGTTACATA
Source organism: Stegodyphus mimosarum (assembly GCA_000611955.2). Taxonomy (NCBI): domain Eukaryota; kingdom Metazoa; phylum Arthropoda; class Arachnida; order Araneae; family Eresidae; genus Stegodyphus; species Stegodyphus mimosarum. The sequence goes on along the minus strand of KK117622.1, from coordinate 74,779 downwards.
TTCTATAAATAAATACATTTTTTCACTGCGCTATGCTTTTGCAATACCTTGTATGCTGACAGAATAACGTGATTAACGATTAATACTTTAAGTAGCAGCTGTTAGATATGTAATGGAATAATATACAACAGAATATAGTAAATTAAATTAGCATGCTTCTAAATTACGTTTTCAAATGCGCAAATCATATGACTGAAAAATTTGGTGAACAATATGGCTGAACAATAGCGCTTTTTCTAATATAGTTAATTCACTTGAACTGTAAACTTCCAGTGGTCTATTATTACAACAGCTGACATGAATCTTATTAATAATTATTGGAGCGTATTTCTAAGACATACCTAATTTTTCTATACATTCACATTCAACATTTACTATTATAAATATCATTATTATGCTTCATGGTTTTGTTTAGGAATTATTCAGCACTTAGATGACTAGCTACGCCAAAAGTTCTTGAGTAGAACAGATAGTTGTTTTGTTTCTATCCTATTCTTAGGTTTTAATGTTCTTCTTTAATTCAGATATCGTGGAAGCGAAGTAGGCGACTTTACATATTTGATATTAAGAAGCAAGTTTTCCTAACATAAAAATGTTTATAAATGAAATGAGTCTTAGAATCAAAGAGATGTTAGAAACACTTTTTATTTTCCTGAATTTTCCCATTCTTCAACCAATCAATTTTTGTGCATTTTTCACGCTTAAAAGCGTTATATTACCAACGTTTTCTTCAAGATAAGTTGTATTATTCCGGAATAATGAAAGTTAAGACGACTCAGAAGGCTCGAACTCTGGTTTAAATTCAGTATCCCAGTTGTTCGAAAGAAAGTGATCATGAATCAGAAAAAGATTCAGAATAATATGTCTTAAGATGACTACCTAAACCAAATTCCTGTTTTCACATCATTAGACGTGTTACCATTCTAATTTTCTTTATTTGATTTCTTTGAATTCTTAAAAGTAAAATTTTTTTCTTTAATTTTTACTCATTTATTTTTCTTTTTTGACAGTGCTGAATTTGAGTTCTCATATCGATGGCACCTTACAGTTGATGAAATACAATACATTTTTGTATTTTCCTTTTTTATTTTAAAATTATGTTCATTATTAACAAAATCGCCACCCAAATGGGTAGTGCTTAGTGAGTCTGACTGCCGTACCGAAAAAAATTTGCGAATTCAAAGAGCTTTGTTTGAAATGCCGTGCCCATTTCACATTAAATTTAATCAATCAATTATTTCCAATATGCATTTTTCCCCAAAAAATATTTTCGTAAATTTTCCATATTTTTTGGTTATTAATTTTCCATTCAAACGAAATTCTGACATTGTATTATTAAATTTTTAAACAGCAAAGAAACGAATACGGCAAATTTTTATGTACTGCAAAAAGGGAAAATAATGACTATTGAATCAAAATTAAAACACATTTCTTGATATTCTTAAAGAAATCCAAATTTTAAAACTGTTAAAAATTTAATTAAAATAGCAAGTCGTTGACTATATAAAAAATTAGTTTGAAACAAACCGTAAATTGAATCTCTAGGCCTGTTTTCTTCGTTTCTGCATCGGTTTGTCGCAGCTTGTTGAAATACAAAACCATTTCATTTGCAGGCTTGCATGAAATGTCACCAAAATGATACTCCACTAATCCTTTATACACAAAAGTATATTGTTCCTGTTAAAAAGTAGATAAATTCTGTCATTAAAATGCTATTTTACAAAAGGTACTTCTTAACTTCAAACTAAATTCAAAACCAAAACTTTTCATTTATGAACTAAATCCCCCAAAATTCGAAATCGAGTAGCTATCAAAATATTTTTACTCACCGAATCACTTTCAAGGATCTCTGCGAATGTGTAAAGTTTCATATTTATTAATCTATTATCTTCTTATTTTTATCTTTACTGTCACTTCTACGTTCATAGGCACCACGAAGTAAATTTGTTAAAATATATCAAAACAGTGTTCTTGAAGTTAGGAAGAGCTTTTGGAAGCGATCACTGACCTCCGATTTATTTTCGCCCAGTTCTTAAGTGTTATCCTGAATCGGCTTCAGCTTTTTGCTAGCCACGTTTCCTCGTGTGTTTAGATGACCTGAGCCGAAGTATATAACTTTGTCGTGTCAACTGCATAATTTTAACGATTTAAGTTTTACTTTGATGTTTGCGTTCTGTGAGGTTCCGCGAACAGCGGTAACTCATTCTGTACACGAGCTATACAGTCTGAGTAGTTCAAGTTATACTAAAAAGGTTTACTTTAATCCTTTACCTGAGTTTCCTAGTTGATCCTCTGGAAATCTGAGGCGGGTGATAAGTTGCCTGTGTGTCTGCACGGAACCAGATTCTAGTTTAGATATACTTTGGTTTCGTAGCAAATGAATTGTGGTTTTCATGAAATCTACTTGTAATATATATTACATGCAATAAAAGGGATTTCATTTAATTCAGTCATTTAAAAAGACCGAAAATAAATTGGAAATTTCAGTATGTGACCCATTTACAGCACGCAAGCACATTATAGCGACGTTCATTTTTACTTCATACTTTAGCAAAAACGTCTGGTGTAATGTTAGCAATTCCGTATATTATTAAAAGTGGTCATAACTACAAGTTCCTTTATATCAAATGTCATTTTTAACAAAGCCTCAGAAGAAGTTTAGTAGGGTAAGGTTTAGGACATCTCTTAAGCTAAGGAACAGGTCTCTTCCTGCAATCTGTCATTCTGAAAATTAGGATTTATTGTGCATAAGATGAAGTAGTCTGGGCTTTACTAAGTATCTGGTGCAGTCTGGGCTTTACTAAGTATCTGGTGCAGTCTGGGCTTTAGTCAGAGTGAAAACGCTTCATTTAGGGGAATAGGGGTAGTTTGTTTTCGAAATCCTGTTTTGAAATATTCGTGGAAAACTAATAGAAAGCGTACTTAAATTTCGCTTTAAAGGTTCTATCTCGTCCTGGGAAGTTGTTTGAAAAAGTGAACTAACATAGGTGGTGTGATTTCGAAATTGAAACGCCATAGAAATATTAATAGTTACTTTTTGGGAAAAAAATTACATATTCCTTGGTTAGCATGTATTCCACTTAGAGAAGGAGCTCAACAAAGGCGATATAAACCTAATAAGTAGGTGATGTATACGCATGACGGATTTCGTGAGCGCAACGTTCTAATATAACGCCTTGAGTTTGGACTCCGTGGGATGATTTTTCAAAATCGAATATAGACTGTGACTTTCCTTTTGTTTTGAAGGTCATGTGAGAAAAATTTCATCAAAATCGGAATAAAATTGTAAATTCCTATGAATTACACATAAACAAACGGACGCTCTTTTTTATAGATGATTTTAAGGAATCCATATAGTGTAATTTCAGGGGTCCAGGTAGTAATTATTGGCAACAGAAATGAATCTGCACTTTTCAATCGATTAGTTTGTTAATTATTAAACGAATGAATTCGAAAGAAAAATTAAATGTTTCACGCTTTGTTAAAAAAACAACGCACTACCGCAACGGAGGATAAAAATATTTTAATTTGAGAAGTGGTAATACATTTCTGTTATATACTTGAGATTTCTTATTAAATTTGAAACGTAAATTTGCGCAAATATGTTATGCTTTGTATAATGGCAACCCAAACTTTTAAATCACCAAGTTTTTAATAAAAAATTCGTTAAATTCGCGTAAAATCTATGTGCATAAAGAATGAGAACTCCTTTAAGATGGCATCTGATAAATCATATATAGACAGTGACCCAACTCTTGTTTTAAATGTTAAGTGTTCATCAGGCTCTGAATAAAGCTGTAGAGTTGCATAAATTACAAACACTCCGACACCATTCTTTATTTACATAGATTGGCGCTTCTGGTGGACAATAATGCACATGCAAATTATGCTTTTCATTTTTATCTGAATTCAGTAAAAACACAAATAATCTATTTCTCAAAATACAGACTTCGCAGAGACCTCATTAAAAACCACCATTCTTTCTATGAAATCCTGTATTGACAAAAATCGATGTTTTTCAGTACAAACAAAACTTCTTGCCAATAATCAAGTTTCCATCGGCAAATTTAAATGTTTTCAAATTAGTATTTAAATCGGAGAGGCAGTGTCCAAAAAATGCATTATTAAAGGAGCCGTAAATAAATTATTATGTCTATCTATATACAGATATAGACATACGCACGCACACGTATTGCACGTATAGAGGAATAGTAAATATGTGTGCTTGAGGAAAGAGGTAAAGTATGGTTTAAAATGTTTTTATTTTTAATTTATTTGCAGGTACATCATATATGCTATATCAAAATGAAAACGTACGTGCATATTTCATGTTCTAGCAAATAACATTGCCAAACCACAGTCATTTTAAATATTGATTCAGTTTTTTTACGCTTATTACCTTATGAAAGACCAAAAGCAATTCATGTATAATTTCAGTTCCTTGAAAAATGAATGTGATCTTCCCGATCTCCTATTCGTATATCGTCTGTTACATACAAACTTACATATACATCTTAACTATTGTTTTTAATTAAGCAAGCAACATACTCTGCAATCGCATTAATAAACACAAATTTTTATCTAACTTACTACAGTCTCAATGAGATTCACTCGTTGCTGTCTCATTCTGTATAGTAGCCCCAGTACGTCTACTTTTCCTTCAGCCAAAGACATTTCCAGGGCAGAGTCTAATAACATAACTGTGCCAGTTCGTCCAATACCAGCACTGCGTAAAAAATACAGAAAAGAAAAATTGATGTACTAAGTAACAAACTTCATAGTATTTTAAAAGCAAATATATACTGAAAACAAATGACATGTGATAACTAAGTAAATGCTAACTTTAGAAAAATAATTACCCTTCAGTGCAAGATAAAAATTACAAAGGAGTGTCTAAAGGCTTTTAAGAAAAACAATTATATGCAGTAGTAATTTGATACATTGTCTCTCTTAGTTTGTTAGCTTCTGCCACACCGAATTAGTTATATACTTAATGTGCATTACAAATAAAAATTAAGTTCCATTCTCTTCTGCTAATGAAATCTTAGTTTAAATTTTCTTTCTTATCATACCTTCAATCGGGTTCGCGATTCAGTTCACGAATTAAAAAATGCGAAAATATTGAAATGCTCTGCTAGACAAAAGGAAAAAGGAGGGAACAAAATGAATGGACATTTAACTTTTCTTTCTTTGTTTTCCTTCGCTTCACTTGCAGCTGCAATATTGAAACTACACCTTGAAATTGCAATTCCAGTGCCCGAATCGCAACTACTGAGTAGATTACTACAATATCAAAACTCAAACTTGAAATTGTAACTCTAATACCTGAATTGTAATTGCAACTGCGATATTTCAAATGCACAATGTAGCTTCCCCTGTTGACAGATTTAAAAAGTCCTGTAGTTTGAAATGGTTTGCCGTAAAATAATTTATAATTATTAAAGTACATTAATTAGGCTAAAACAAAATACTCCCGCTCCCTTTACTGATTATTATTAACATTGTTATTTTAATTGCATGTGTATGATAAATACTCAGAATGGCTTTGCATGCTTGATGTTCTCAATCTGCAATGCTTCTATTCGCGTATTTTAGTTTTAACGAACTAAGTTCCAAAGTAAATTTAGTTTGCTTCGCTGATAATTTATATGCTTACTTAATTGCTAATCTGATGCAATAATCTACTGATAGCAATCTTAAATGTCATGCAAAAGAGAGGGAGACAGCGGATTCTTCTTAAGGTTAATCAAATCTTAAACAAAAATCGAAAATTTTAACAAGTTTTAATGAAGTTTAACCAGCAAAAATATCCTGAACTTAAACACTCTCTACTATACTTTTACATTCTGGCTGACTCTGTACAAGCAGACTGACTGGATAATTGGACTGAATCAAAATACATGTGATATTTGCACGTCAGTTTAAATATTTTTGCTTAGCATAATCATAAATGGCAGTTAATGATTTTGCGTTTAGACAGAAGGAGATTCATAGAATATTTTATTCCAGTTGTTAAATGCGTAAAACCTATAACCCTTTCAGGTTTTGCACCAAAATTACAGACCTATGAATCAATTAACCATAGAATACTTTGATAGTCTTAAGTAGCAAAAAAACTGATTTTGAATTATTCATAAAATCTCTCGCAATAATCTTTCATTACTTTCAGTGCGCACATTTAGATCAAAAGAATGCTATTAAAAGTAATCTTCTAAGCATAAATAAAATAATCCAAAGCATTAGAATTTCATGCTTTGATCTAAAATCGAAATAAATTGATGCTCTTTGATTTTAATGCACTATTAGCATTTAATTTCTTACCTACAATGCAGCACCCAAGGTGTTTTTTTAAGCTGTGTTTCTTGAAAACTTTTTATATCTTTCAGCATATAAATAACCGACAAAGGATAGACGGGAACTCCGTGATCTGGCCATGCAGTGTATTGGTACTGTCGAACTACACGATGGCCTGAAACCCCAACCTGAAATAGCAAAATAAATGTGTTTTATATAAATATGGAAAAATCATTCAGTGAGACACTTCTAGTACACAAGGTAAGCTTTAGTCAGTAAATTTATTTTATACAAATGTGTTTGAGGGAACTTGTTACTCTTAATGTCTTAGTTTACAGAAATACATGGAATTATGGATTATTTTAAATAATTTTGAAATGCACATTTTTCTGTCAAAACAGTGCTCACCAGATGCTGCTTATGTAACAGAGCACAAAAAACCTCACAAAAGATATTGAAATTCACAGCCATTATTATTGAATGCAGCAGGTTGAGATAGGACGTTTAGGACAACATGAAGAGGTACTTCTACAAGGATTACTTGACGTATCCATTCAATATCGTCTTTTTAGCATTAGCAGTGACTGTAGCTAATTTCTGTGACTTGTGATTTCTGGAAATTCTATAAATAAAAATCACAGGGTTTCAAGTTTGGAGAGAGAGATGGACATTCATGCTGAAAGTTAGTTGATTCGCTGCAAACTCTGAGAGTAAGAATTAATTTTGAAATGGAGAAAACAGTGTTAATCTGGTAGTGTCCCATCCCACATCAGTATTAAAAAATTCAAATCTTGCCCTTTTTCTAGGCGGGGAATCATGCTGTTTCATAATAAGTTAGTGTAACTCTTTAGAATAACAGTAAAAGTTTAAAAACTGAACCATATAATTCCAATTACATTACCATAAATTTTAAATTCCTCGACTTTCAAATGTTTACTGAATTTTGGATTTACTATCAGTCCACTATTTTTGCATAATTAGTTACTGAAATTTGAACACACAGAAAGAAGATTCAATCCTCAGTTAATAATTATTTTATGGTAAAGAGGTAAAGTGTTTTCAAAGTTTCAATAAATACAAAATAATAGGGTTAACATATTGGAAAACAATGATTTATTCTTGTGCATACATAAAGTGCATTTCCTTAAAATTTTAATAAAATGTAAGGATTTATTGAAATAATAAAATGAAGTTCACAAAGATTTTGACAACATTCCTAGAGAAACTAAATGAAAATAGATTTCATAAGGATTTTGACAGCATTCTTAGGTGAACTTAGTTAAACGCAAAGTATATGATGAGAAGACCAGAACGTTAAAGTCATTTCTTTGATGATATTATACCATAGTCCATCGGATGAATTAAACTGGTATACGTGCGTAGGCACTGCCATGCACGGATAATCAGAATCCGGACATCGAATGTGCACTGCACATGATATACGTGATTTAACATTTTCAAAATCTTCTTTCAAAAACTAACATTCAGCTGTAAGTTGGACGAAAGCACGTACGATTATGCTAGGGATGGGAATAATGGGTTATAAATGCAGATATTTCTACCATCCTCAGAAATATAATTGACAAATCTGTACAGATTTAGGTTTTCTGAGGGAAGTAACATGAAAAATCAATTGTGTGCACTCCAGGATTTGAAACTCGAATCTTATAATTGTTAGCTGGAAACGCCACAAGAACATGCTTGGAGGAATGCGATAACTCCTTATTCCTCATACTCAAAAAGGGGGATTAAGTAGTCGTATAAAATTTAGTCGACTTGAAGTGCTAATGAGAGGTACACTACGTTTTTAGTTCAGGCGCCACTGTGAAGATTATTAGGATTCTCGATGTAGGAAACATGATAAATCAGTTGAGTTCTTGTTACGATTTATATACAGATCTTCTAACTGTTAACTGGCCATTCTAACTACTTATATCACGAGAGCATATGCCATTATTCCTAGAAAATACTTGCTGAAAATAAATCTTATGACGATTCTAAAAAAGCTTTTTAACTGACTCCGCTAATTACTGCTACTCATCATAACACGAGTTTGAAAACTGGGTGAAGCAGTAGCATAAGGAAATTTTGAATTTTATTTTAGACAGTGATCAAAGAATCCATCAAGCGACGAAGCTATCGGAAAGTTTCAGAAGTTCACCAAACTGAATGACATTTTTACTAGACTATCCGAAGTCTTATCGCTAAATTCCTTAGTTATAAAATGCTATCGGTATGGTGCTGTTATGGGTATTTAAATTTGAAAAGCCATAACACGAAACAATTATAAATCTACATACAAACGTATTTTTAAGCTATTATAAAAATTTTAGATAATATTATAAATTTTAGATTTTATTTAGATATATATAACAGATTTTTCGCTATTATCGACTTCTCTCTAAAGTTCAAAAACTAAATTTCAGTCCGTAAATAGAAAAGTATTTCTTACTTTCACCAGCTTGAAGTTCCTAACTGTGTAATCTAGGAAAACATTTTCATTCTGGAGCGTTATGATGATATCAGCAACTTTTAAAACCTTGTCTGGCCAATATTTCTCACACTTTTTCTGCAATGAAAAAATAATTTATAATGAACTAAAATGTAGCATAATAAAAAACAGCAAAGGAATTATCTAATGTACAAGCAGTACTGTTACAGAACAAGTGTAATTACATCCAGAATTACAAGTGAACAAATTATCGTAAACTTTTCTATGTAATGGAAAAATTAAAATAACTTTCAACTCTCAGGAAACTATGGCATAGTATTTAACAGGCGAATTAATAATATTTATTGTAACTGATCAATTTTCATATTTAATCAACTGAAAATAATTGTTAGAACTTTTCGGAAGCATTTTTACTTAAAAGGTTGTAATGCAAAGTTATCCAGTTTTTTAATGTGATGTGGCTACAAACAAAACGTCAGAGAAGTATTACAGATTAATTGGCAAAATATTGAGTCACGAAAAATTCTATGAGTCTGAATTTTCTGTTGAATTAGTGATGTAGAGTAGATGGATTGTTTCAAACGTCACAATATCATTACTCATCATGCACTTACTAGCAATTGTTAAAAAGACGGTGAAGGTAAATTCAATTGTAGTATTAAGTCAAATGGTCACGAGGTTTCTTTATGAGTTTAAAAAGTATGTTTATCTCATACAAAAATATGCCTGAAGTCAAAAACTAAAAAAAAGACATTTAGGGAGGGAACGGGCAGTGGATTATGCGCACTGATTTGCAAAATTCCAGTCAGATCATATTATTACATTGAAATATAATCTCTGCAGTTATCTCCTTTTTCTCGTTGAATGTGTTCATTTGACAGACATTACTCCATTAGAGACATAGGAATATTATGATAAAGGTTCATCATGTACTACTGTATTGTGTCTCAATATCTAACAATTAACGATAAACTGAAAACACTCAATTACTGTTGAATGTTAGTGGATGAACACACTAATCGAGCAATTCATGGTGAATCTCCTTGATGATTGCTCTTGTTGCCTAACAGAACTTGAAGAAGAAAAAATCTACAGCAAGTTGTCATAGCTAACAAAATAATGGTTCCTTTGCCATAATCGTAAATATCAGACTCTACACATGGGTGTGCATTATACGGTAGTCAGTATAGCAAAAAAAAATACGTTTAAGGTATGATGATCATTTAATGTGTGGTCTTGACCATTTTTTCACTGACGTGGACGCGTTAATAATACAATAACAAAATGATTATATGAAGATATACAATAAATTCACAATAAAAGACTAAGAAAACAAGTACATTTCTGAACAGACACGCTATTCTATTATTTTAAGACAATACTTATTCGCCTGTCTGATGAAAAACTGAAGATGTTAGCAAGATTTTAAACAATTAGAAATAAAAGTTCTTTCTTACTATGCCCCCTTTTCTGACTTTCCATTATCTTGCTTTCGTTACATGTTTAATTTTTTCGACTGCATCATTTCTGTCCGAAGCAACATTCAATAACAACTCTGATTTTTATCAAGCATTTGAAGGCTTTAGTCTTTTGAGAGTAGCGATTTTTTAAGATAGCAAGAAATGGGAATCATAATAGATTAATGCAAGTAAATGGAGAGATGGTTGATGTCAACACACTTTATTGATTAACTATTCTTCTTCTTACCCCCTCTCGTGTTTCCTTCTGAAAGCCAGTATGTTCGAACATTTTAAATGCAAGAAATTTATAATTTATGAGTTCCATTAAATCTAGCGATTTGCTTCGATATTCTATTGAAGCAAAAATTTTGCGAATGCTCGCTTTAATTGCTGTTCTACAAAATTATTCTTTAATGCATTCCATTGTTTCAGCATCCAAGGAGAAAAGGAATGTGCATTTATAAGAGATTATATACAATAGCAAAAATTATCCTGCGATGTACATGAATTCAATTTGAACTACATTTTCGTTTGCAAAATTAACTAGAATAATCTCGAGAAAATAATTTTAGGCATAATGAAATAAAAATGAGAAGTTATGATTGTGTCATTGAAACTGAATTATTATTAAGGATATTTTGTTTCATAAAATAGCAAAATTTTTATTTATCTTCTGTTTTTTAATAAACGCTCTATTTGCAAATCGAAGATTAATAATTTAAAAATATATTTTGTTATACATTTAAAAATAAATTTATGCTTCTCTCTCAATTGAACTTTTTCACTAAGCGAAGTTAAAAAACCCATCGTTTTTATTCTTCCTTTTATTCATCCCTCCCCCGGCGAGATATTTAAAAAAAAACATTAGCTTTGAGGGAGGAATAGTCACATCTGCATCACTTTTATACCCGATAACATTTTATGCTCTCTTTGGAGATTTTCAAGGTTTTGATGCTTTTATTTTTGCCAGTTATTTTTAATTCTTTTATAAATGATATTTAATTTTTTCTTCATTTGTTTCGCTTTATACATAAGTTAAATATTCACTGAACATTTCAAATGCATAAGAGTAAAATCCTTTAACATAAACAAGTACACGTTGCACGGCATGCTGGCTATCAGGCTTTTAACTTAAAGACCTCATCCATCACAAATGATTGATAGTTTTGCGTTACAATAACTCCAGTTTCTTTGCTAATGGACTTACTCACAATACAGATTTCGAAATGAAACTACAAGCTAGTATTTTTTGCCTTTATTGCATTATTTATTTACACTCCTTAGCTTTAATGTTTATTTTTTCGTTTTGTACAAAATATGCACTATTCTATATTATAAATAAGTTACGGACGTGAGCTTTAAGATAATTTATGTATAATAATTAAGGGAAATACTCTGTAAAAATAATAAGCATGCAAAGGGAAATTATAACAATATGAGCAATTAATTTCCATGCAGTCTTAAGTATTCCAGAGTCCTACTGAAAAATCGTTAAACATTATTATACACGGTGCCTATAGAATTCTTTATCCGGTCTTTCTTTTTGCAACCTTTGATAGCAGACATATATTTCCAGACGCAAATATTCACGTTCCAGCATTTTTAACTTTATAGGAATCAATTTTGTAAAAATTACAAAATCTAACTCTTATATATTTCTGCAGTCGCTGTACTTAGGAAGGAAAACTAACTAATCTAACGAAACGAAAAAAAAATATGACTTTGTATAATTAAATACCCTGATATTTAATAAAAAATTTACTATTTTTGATGTATGCTTCAATTTTCTTTGAGCGATCGATTAATATACAAATTAGAGTCATTCGAGATTGACTTTTCCCCCTTAAATATTATTCAATGATATTACTTTATGATTTGCTAGTGTCTTTAATTCACAATTCTGTTACATTTTAGTACGCCGAAAGAATTTTCTGACAAATTTATAAGTTTTTAAAGTGTAAAAATATATTGTAAATATTTTCAGAAAGTTTAATTATTTTCCGATTCATGCAAAAATTAATTTAATTATATTTTTTCTTTTCCTTTTTAATTAATGGAAGTAATATTACGTGTTACCTATGTGTCAAAAGCCAGCGTTTTCTAAACGAATCTTACAAAATTCTGGGAACAGGATCTCCATTTTGGAAAACATTATATTGATTAATATTTTTCATAATAAGATGAATAAATACGTTCGTCACTTAATCTCTTAATATAAGAATATTTTTTTCTAACTCGATATTTTATATTTAGTTATGTATAAATGCACACATTTCGTTCTTCAATTTGCATCCGGCTCTTGAATATCCTATTTGACTTTAATATCATATATCTTGGTCAATTTTTATCGCACCAGAGTGACACTTTTTGAGTTTCATTTTTTTGTAACGAGTATCGAAGTTTCCTAAATTTAAGTATAGGCATCGGAGGTACGTGTAAAAAATTAGATTTCGTAATATTTATGAAATTGGTGTCTTTAAATTAAAAAAATGTCAAAACATTAATTTTTGTGTAATTTAAAATAATTTTATAGAAGTCTACGACCAACGGGTGCTAAAATTAAGACCCGATAAGGATTTTTGAGGACACAGTGTATAAATGGTTACGAGGAAAACATTTCAGCAGGTTCGTAAGCATATCCATCTTGTATATTTGCTAAAAGGTGAAATTATATGATTTTTTGAAGTTCCGGTGGGTTGGTAACATATGTTTGGTTTCAATGATATAGTAATTTATTTCAGTGTAATATTTCTATGGTAAATTGCTACTTGTTCTTCTAAAAATTATGTTTCTGAACTATAGACTCAGAGCAATTTTTTTTTAATCTTTTGACAAAGTAATGGCAGTAAAATTCTCATCATGCTTTATTAAACCAATTGAAAAATTAAGAGTATTTATTTTAATCTGCTTCTTTAACAAACAACAATGCAATCAAATGAAGAAATATTATACAACTCTGATTAGCTTGATTTATTAAACTTCGCATACGGCAGAAGATAATGGCACTTTTTTCATTTTTCAGAGGACGCTCCCTGCTTTCTTCCCTAACAAGAAGAAGTGTTTAATATTTTAGGTAAACAGATTTCACATCCTAACAAAATGAAAAGTATTGTCTCTTAAAAGAAAAATATTTGTTGCTAGCCTTTGAGCAAGCATTCCAGTGAAATAAGTGCATAGCTACATCTTAAATAACACAGTTTTTTAAAAAATTATTTTTTAATTTTTAATTTAATTTAATTTTGAATAAATAATTTCCATATTTTGCACAAGTCTTCACACGGCGTTAATTTACGATAAAATAATGTCGTAATAAATTGTTTTTTCTACCATTTGACATAGCTATTTTTATTAACCCCTTTTCCTAATATGTGATTTTATGTTCAAATCTTTGGTTTCTGGGAGACTAATTTTTAAACTAGTAAACTTATCGTAACTCTTCAGCTTGAATTTGTTTTAAAGATTAAACTGAAATCTCATAGAGGATGAAGTTACACTTTTTTAGCACCAGAGGTGTTATTCCTCTATCTCTGGTCCCATATTACTAGTCCCTTTTTGCCCTGTCACCCGTATCACTCCTTTTTTGCCAGTAAAACTTTGGATCCAATTCACTTTTTAAATTGTTGCCACCAAATTTTATCGCAATGTATTATTTTAAAAAATAAATTGTGAAGAATATATATGTATGTATGTATGTTATGTTTCTGTGAGAAAACGATGGCAACTAGAGCCACTGAATTTTTAACACACGCAATCCTCCATTAGAACATTTGCAAGTCTGGATTTTAAATTTCGAATTTGTTTTTGATTTATTTCATATTTTGCAAAAATGTAACGAATTTTTGTTTAACAAACTCAGCGATTTGATTATTATTATTTTTATCTTCAAGGCACCAGAGAGTTGCTGTTCAGAAGAATGTAAGATAGTTATCTTTCAATTTCAATCTACAAATTCAGCTGTTTGAAAGCAATGTGTTGCCACTGCCTCAAATAGAATACATTTTATCTCCATTAACCAGCATGTAGCTAATATAAAAAAATAAAATAACGAATATAAAAAAAAATGTATCTCAATCCCTAACACACTATTGGAATTTCTAAAGACAAGTTGTTTTTAAATAGTTTGCTATTTTGCTCTTAAATTTTATGTGATGTAATTGCGAAGAAAGCGGTGCTTAGTGATAAAGCTAAAAAGATCCCCCAAAAATGTGTTGGCAGTAGAAAGTCCAAAAACAGACTGGTAACCTGCGAGCTCAGCGACAGCACAAAAAATCTCAACAAATCATTTCATGCGACGCTAAAATATGAACCCTCTAGGACTTTTCCTTCCCTCTTTTTCAATATTACTATTTTTAAATTATTTCCCTTTTATTCATTTTGTAACTTTAAGGATAAAACTGCTTGAGATGTTAGATTGTAAATTAAAGTTTGTAGATTGCAACTTCCTTTCCCGGAATTAAGAACCAGTATGAGGCACTGGGCAGAAGAAAATGACTTTCGAACATTCGACTTTTAATAAGACAGAAGAACGCCTTGTTTTACTAGGACCTTGAGTTTCAATGCTTTTTGATTTCAATGGATGGTGCCTGGAAGAAGGGAGACAATGGGATATTTAAGCTTCCTTGAAAGCGCGAATTCTATGAGGATGATAATATAATTTGAATAATAATGACAATAGTAGCTTAGAATTGTTCTGTAAGTGTCATTATTTATCACTCCATAGTTGGTGACGTAATTTAAATTCTGTGCGAAACCTTTCGAGGAAATAAATGCACTGGAATTTAGTTTAGTTCAGCTGATGACTTTAAAATTCATACTGCTAAAATGCCACATCTTAAAATTAAATATACCGCCATTACCGCACAACAATATATTTTTCTTTCAAAATTCATACTCGAAAACTTTTGAATGGTAATGCGATAAATTTTCTTTTATCACTTAACATCCTGATCTCTCATTCATTTAAAATCCCGGGAATGTTTAAATGACATTCCATTCTATAATATTTGCATATCTTCCAAAACATATAATATGCATTTATTGACAATAGAATTGTCTTTGCCGTAAGAATGCAGATTTAGTTTTCGCTAACGATGAGTCATTCGTTTTTCACTGCGAGTTCTTTTGCAGTGCTTCCTCATTTGTGGTGTTTATTAGTAGGGCGTATTTAAGCTATTTTCTCTCTGTGCTTAGACACCTTGTTACATGATTTAGTTTCTGATAAGTTTTAGCAGCGATTATCATGTTGCTGTTATAATATTATTTTATTATAAAAATGCAGTTCATGTTATGTTAATATTTAATTATTGAAATAGCAATGCTATTCTGTTAAACTTGATGAAGCTCGAAACATGCCCATTATACACAGTTCCTCTACATAATTTTAAGACAAAGTTCATACAAAATCGAATATGAAACGAACAACGTATTTACTGCTTGTTCTTCAATATATAATCAAACGTTTGGATGTTCCTATAGCTGCTTGACTCCTCTGTAGAACTCATCTTTTGGAATAGTGTTAAAGTCTCTGATTACAATTTTCTGAACCATTCAGTGGTATTAAACTAATGATATTTCACGTAAGATTTGATTTTAAGGAATAGAACATAGTTTAAGTGTGCTGTATCTGGTGAATAACGGAGTAGTTGAGGAGTGTAACGTTGACCTTTGTTAGAAGCTTACAAGAAAGGAATTAATTGTGTACTGCACAGCGGAAACCAGTTATTCGATTGAGGTTTTTCACTTTCATATTTTTTTAGCCTAGCGGACTGAATTTTCTTCAAAAAACTACCTAATATGTCTTTGCAAAAGTATGGAACTCATTTTTTACCCCTCACGAACAAGCTATCAAACTTTTTGTCCCTCTTTTTTCCAACCAAAAAACGTCGCCAAAGTGATCGTTACTCGAGATTTCGTACACTGAACTTTCTGCGGTAATGGTTAACTTTCTTCACTTGAAGGTGACGATTGCCACTTTGTCTCAGAATCAAGCAAAACACCAACTTTAATCTCCAGCTATAACTTGAAAAAAAATCAAGATTAATTTTCACTTAAGCAAAGCTTTATTAGAAAAGCTTTGTTGCTATTTTTTTGCACAGCTTTCGAATTAAAAGCAGGAGATGTTCAATGGATAGATATAAAAGATTAATTTTGTAGAAAATTCTTCCCGTAATTCTTCCCGATATTTTAGGAAAAACAAGTTGAGATTCCATAGCAGTAAAGATTGCCAATTATATTCGGCAGATTTTCTGAAATTTGTTACAAAAATAAATCCTAAAACTTTGCAGATGCACTGTGTAAGATAGTTGCATTTTTAAGCAACCTATAATTTAAAATTCTGTAAGCTAAATTTCAAATATTTATGCCCTCACTTTAATTTTACACATTTTTACATTTATATTACACATATTTTATTATACATTTATATTACACATATTTTATTATACATTTATATTACACATATTTTATTATACATTTATAATACACATATTTTATTACACATATTTCATTATACATTTATATTATACATATTTATCCAGTTTTACGTATAATACGAAACTTAAATTTTATAGTTTTAATTCTCTGGATTCTAAACTTGAATCATTTTCTCCCATTTCAGTGCTTTCTATCAATTCTAATGAATTTTTTTCTACGATTTTAACTGAACACAGATAACGTTTTAATTGGATCTAACAAAGTTGTAACAGAACTTTTTTTAAAAATCTTACCAAGTCTGAAGGTATATTTCCACTGAAGAGACAACGCTTAGAATTCCCATTTATACTAAAGATGTTTCTTCACGTCCGATGTTTTAAAGATTTCTTTTTGCTACGTAAATACACAGTTTGAACAGAGCCTTATAATGAAAACTGTACTGACATAGCAAATTTTGCCTATTATTATAATGTTTCTCACTACTTTGTCTATAATAAAATGTCGAGAAACCTAGTGAACTGCGTAGCGAATTATCGCTGAATTAAAGCACTAGCAACGTAGACTCGAAGAACAACAAAATACCCTTTTATTCACTCAAATAAATGATAACAGTTGGCCCCATCTCGGGCTTACAGAAAAGCCTCCCTCGGGGTTTAAATCAGGATAAGAAAATAAGGAACTAAACTTATACTAACTAAGATAGACTTAGTCGAAGCTAGACACAATTATCTAACGTAGTTGTGTCTAGCTTCGAATTTAAACTAGCCAGCTATTATCAACATACACGTGCAACATCCGAGCGTAATAGATTCAAGAATGAAATAGCCAGAAGGCAAACACTAAGGAGTAAGCACTCTTTCTTCTTGAAGTAAGCAGAACTTCCTTTAAATACAACTTGTACTAAAATGTATTCTACTTGTATAAAATGTACAGTCCAATTGTACTCGTTTGCATTCAACACGTTTCTAAAAGCTCATTCTGGTAGGGCGTTGTAAGTGGGAAACAATAATTGAAAGAGTTTCAAAATTAAAATAACTGTTATAAAATTAAAATACACCTTACATTATAACTATGAATAAAACACCACCTTTTGCTTCTATATCTGTAACCAATATTTTTCAAAAATTTAAGCAGTGCATATTTTATTTTTTACGTTTTACTTCCTACCCCTTTATTGAAATAGACGATAAATGCATCAAGACCTGGATGTAAATGTAATACATGATGTAAATGTAATAGATCTGGATGTAAATAAATATTTATGTAAGATAAATACTTACAAATAAGTAGTATTCTCAAAACCTAGTATGAAAGAGATAGAAGCAGGTATCTTAAATGCTTTCAAAAAATAACAATGGAAAAACGAAATATGCAAAATATGCATACTTTTCCATTTTCGATAATATTCGCTGTCATGGCGATAACATTAACATCTTCCTGCCATATCATTCGCCAAAAATCTCCTATGGTGTTTTCTAACGGCCCTAGAAATACACAAAAAAGAAACTAATAAAAAAGCATGTAAATAGCAAACATTTTTCACTTATCTTTACTTGCATTAGAAACCCCAAAATGTTACTGTTGAAATTATTTTATGTTTCATTTCATTTTAATTATATTGCAGAGAACTCCGTTAAAAACCTAAAACTTTACGGAAAAAGAAGAATTCATCGCAGGCTATACGTGTTAAAATTTGTGTGTGTGTGTTTATGTGCAGTATTTCGGTGTAGAGAAAAACAGGTAATTCCAGTTATGTTTGAGTTTCTAGGTGCTGAGCTGATGGCGTTACAATGCATAACTAATTAGTTGCAATGAAATGCAGCCGACGTGATGATTAAACACATTTTATTTCTAAACAAAACAATTCTGTAGAAGCACATTCTACAGAATCAACTCAAAATGAATAATATAAATCACTTTGTAGAGACATTAGGTTATTTAGTGGCAGGAGACATGAAAAATATGCAATTCCTTCGCCGGGAATCGAACCACGGACCTCTGAAATACCGGCTCAGTGTGCTGACCATTACACCACGAAGGCACGCTAAGAATATGGGAGATATACCTTATATACTCCCCTTTTTAAAGGGCGACTAGGGTTTTAGGGGACCTAGTCGCCAAATCCTGGGTGTGGAGAGTCATCATCCACAACCCTTTTAGTTCGGGCGCCAGTGTAGAGATATTAGGTTATTTAGTGGCAGGAGACATGAAAAATATGCAATTCCTTCGCCGGGAATCGAACCACGGACCTCTGAAATACCGGCTCAGTGTGCTGACCATTACACCACGAAGGCACGCTAAGAATGTGGGAGATATACCTTATAACTTCAGCACAATGAGTGCAACCTGGAACCTCACAATTTTTTAATTTATTTATATACATATTTATTTACAATTTTATATACAATTTACATTGCATTTTTAAACAATGGACAGCGAAACAGCAAGATGCAAGCTAGCCAAGCAAAAAGTAGAAAGATGTTACTGCGTCTTCAGCAACTGGGGTATTTAAAACTTGGCTCCTTTGTTTCAGTTTTGAATGGTGATTGTACAAGCGCTCTACAGCATTGGGGATCGCTGGACGTAAGTGACGCAAATTGATTCTTTGAAGGAGACGTAGCCAAAATAAAATCAAGAATTAAAAGGGCTATGGCCAAATTCAGATAGTAATTTGTCAGTAATTTTCTTTCATGTTTTATATGTTACACATCTTCCCCCTTTCAAAGAGTGCTTAAAACCTTTTTTAGAAGAAGCATAAGAGCGTTAGCAATAAAGAGAAATTTTCTACAATTTATACAGTAAGCGTTTATGAGACAGAAAATGAATGTTTTCAAGGACATTACCTTCACGTTCACTATGCCCCATCATTTGGTTCATGAGCCTTCTCATATTTTAACATATAAACAACACATCAAAATATAAATTGGAAGTATTATAACAAAGCATTATATAATATATAAATAAAATGTACAGTCCAATTGTAAATGCTCTAAAAATATAAGTTTTTAAAGTTCTTGAAATATTTTTACCACACAGTATGAAAATATTCTAAATTTGGAGTCTGAATGTTTTCACGAAATAATTGAAGACGTGCACAGTTCTTGAAATATCTTGCCTGAATATCACAATATAAATTTAACAGTTCCTGTCTTTTGAAAGCCTTTCATAAAAACTATGTTAATCAATGCGAAACTGAAACATTTTTATTAACATATATATGAGATTCTATTAAAATAAATAATTCACTTATTCATTATAAAAGAAAACCAGAATTTCTTATTGTAGAGCAATGCAAAATGTACTTTGGAAATTAATAAATAGAAACGAATAAAATACAGTACAATAATACAATAAATTTTGATGAAAAATTGGGCAGGTCCTCTACAAGCTAATTAGCGTAACTACTTGTTGATGGCTGTGGGTTGCTTAAATACAACTGCACATAAAAACCTCTGTTCTTTATACAATGTGTTTTTAGCTTTGTATTAATATATCAAAGTTTCTATTTACGATTTATGGCCATAAAAAACTTCAAATTACGTAACTGAAATAAATTTTTAAAAAATATACAAAAATTAAAATTTAAGTTAAGACAAATACATTGTAAACCCAAGTTATGTCTTACAAATTTAGTAAATAGAATTTTACATTACCCTACAATAATAATATTAAGATTTTAAAATGTGTATAGTCTACATATATGTGTGTGATAGCACTTTATGCTGGAACTATAGCAGAAGAATGTCACTGGTGAAAATACTAATACTCAGCCAGTTCATTACCACAGCTGACTCTTCTAAAAAAATTAATGAATTTTGATATTAGGAGTATTCTTAGGGGAACAGCGGGACTATGGCGTCTTCAGCAGCTGGGGTACTTATAAACTCGGCTTCTTTTTCCTGTTTTAAATGGTGATGGAGAAGAGCTCTACGGCACTGCGGATCATTGCAAGTGAAATAATGACATAAGTGACTCAGTACAAATTGCTTGAAAGCGTAGAGACATTAGGTTATTTCGAAGCAGAAGAGGTGAAAAATGAGCAACGCCTTCGCCGGGAATGGAACCACGAACCTCTCGGTTACGCGTCGAGCATGCAGACCACTACACCACGAAGGCATGCGAAGGAGGCGGGAGAAATACCTTATATACGCCCCCTTTTAAAGGGCGACTGGGGTTTGGGGGACCCAATCGCCAAATCGCGGTGGTGGAGAGTCATCATCCACCACCTTTTTAGTTCGGACGCCAGTGTAGATTACATTAGGTTATTTCGAAGCAGGAGACATGAAAAATGAGCAACGCCTTCGCCGGGAATCGAACCACGGACCTCTCGGTTACGGGTCGAGCATGCAGACCACTACACCACGAAGGCATGCGAAGAAGGCGGGAGAAATACCTTATAAAGGGACATAGCTAAAATTAAAATCAGCACTTAAAAGGGCTATTGCTAAATTAGTAATTTTCTTTCATATTTTAGACCTTATATAGATACACTAGATAGCAAAATTTAAGCAACAAATTCATTTTTTATGTACAACAAATGTAATTGTTGAAAAGGGCTTTTAGCGATCCATACAATGAAACGCCACTCAGTAGAAAGGTGATGCATATGCAAATATCAGCACCATGATATCAGGGGATATGCAAAAAGCGAGGAGCCAGCGCGTGAGTATTGCAAGGCGATTTAAAAAGAAGAAAAGAAGGTTTATTGCAATGCAATTTAAAAAAAGAAGAAAGGAAAGCGCATATTTTGGGATTCTTTTGCAGGTGAAAGTGAGATTGTAGGATAGCATGGATACAAGAAAATATCAGGACGCCTTTACACGTGGTAGAATGACTTGGCAAGCTTGAGGAGGAGCGTAGTTTTGAGTGTGCCGCCCAGGAGTTCGGAATTGATAAAAGTGTTGTTTCACGATCTCGGAAAGTTCTCCATACGATAGTTGTAAGAAAGGTTAGTAGTGGTTTGTCAAGGAAAACAACAGTGACTGACAACCGGTATATCATTCTGCAGCTGAAAAGAGATTGGAACCAAATAGCGAGCAACACTGCTCAGCAGCTGCGCACGGTAACCGGACGACAAATGCCCTGGTTTACTGCGGTCCAGAAGACTTAATAGAAGTGAGCTATTATGGCCCGCAGTCCTGAACGCTGTTGAAAACAGCCATCAGTGGTACCATTTACCGTAGCGCAGAGAATACAAAGCCTAGAAACCTCATCAATGGAGTTCCAGGAGTTTACAGATGAAAGTTGTTTCAGCCTGGCAAATGATTCAGCCTAACAAAACGTCAGTTGATATGGAAGTAGGTAGGAGCATGTTTTTATCCCACTAAGATCAGGGAAATAGAGTGTTGGCATGGTCCTGGCTTGTATGAGAAAGCATTTGATGAACAGACGGACGAAGTTCACTTACGGGAGATCGTTATTAGGTTTAAGTTATCCTCCCCCACGTGCATTTTTTTAGATTGCTATTGATTCCGACTTTGTTTATGGATGACAATGCTCGGCTACAGAGAACTCATACTATTGATGAGCTCCTAGAAAGTGGAGATATCCACAGAATGTAGTTGGCCAGGGTGCTCCTTTGATTTAAATCTCACATGCCTGAGTTACTTTAGGCAGATGCCTGGAGGCACGATGTTACCCTCCGAAAAACGGCAGATAACTGAAGCAAATGCTTCTTGAATAATGAGAACTCTCATTTCAAGAACTGTTAGAAAATCTGGTGCTGAGTATTAGCAGACGGTGCTACGCAGCCATTACAGTTGAGGAATGTCATGTTCCTTAATAAGGCTCTTTGGTGTGTTGTTCTCCCTCTTCGCCAGACAGTTTTTTTTGTACCAAAGCCATTCAGTCATAAAGCCTTTTTCTTTTCGCTCCGTACTGGATGCGTCCTATGCATTTTTTTTTTTTTTGCTATAATGTTTTCCTCATCCTTTAAGTATAATACTGTGCCTCTGTAGTATGAAGTTTATCTCTCCCTGTTGATGTTTTGCGCAACTAAGGTCAAAAATCAGAAAAGTTGTTTAAGGTTTTCGCACTAGTGTCTAACAAAAAGAAACGCAAACAGAAAAGACATTTTTAAAGTTTTTGGAAATTCACTGATATGTCATGAAATGATAAATTCGATACGTCATTATATGATGAAAGGTTTTCAAAATATTCCAAAAGCAAAAACCAAGTAATAAAATTATCATTGATCCTATTCGTTTAACGTATGTCTTTCTGGGTTTTCTTGGCTAACTGCCACTTTTCCAGACTTATTTTGCTCGATGCTCATTTCCTTTTAGTTTTTCAGTTGTGCATACTCTTGTAACACTGATACAGTAGATGGCTTTTGAATGTAATCTGTAAGTATTGATTGAAAAGGCATAAAATACTTTAGGTATTACTTATACTGCATTATATTATTAATTCGATACAAAACATGGAAATAAAATGATAACGATAAAAAATTTCGCAAAATATCTTTCCCAATGAATCCTGCATTGCATGCACAGATTCTTATCACAACACACTGAGCCTATTGTGCTGAATTTGTTCAGAAAATATTGAAAGAATATGCTACTTTGGGTGTGCAGGATATCATTGCAAGAAAGGATTTGAGGAAAGGAATTGGAATTGTAAGAAAGGAATACATCAGACTAATAGATTTACGTTCTGGTTCTTTGGAATAGAAAAAACGAAATTATATGAAACATGGGTCAAATTATATGAAGAATCGACTGAAAGAATTTAGACAGATACATGATTGGAATATTTATGTAATCAAGAGAATATTTAGATTTTTATTTAGAATATATTTAAGCAACCGAATTTTCCAAGCGAATTTTTATTGCTCACTTGCTTCTCAATACCTCCTTACTTCCCCTCACACCGTACCACCCTCCAGATCTCCTCAACTCCCTATGTGGACGATAAGGCCCTGCTGAGAAACTATGCTATAACGAAGAATAGCATGGCCAAATCAACAGAGTGACAACACCCAGGATTACAAAATCGAAATGGACGGAATTAACTTCACGCCAAAGGGAATCAATCTGTCATTTCTTGCAATAAGGAAAGTTAGGATAGGCTAAGTTATTTAAAAATGGCAAAACAGACGTTGGCTATCTATCTAAGCGAAAGTATGCCTTCGCGAAGGATTTTCTAAGGGAAACTGGTTCATAGTCACGTTACAAGTAGGAAAAGCACGAAAACGAGCCATGAATCAAACTTGGCTTGGAACCGGGTTTGAATCCCGATTGAACTACCAGCATTCAGCACTTTTAACCGTTCAGTGTTGGGTCCCTCATAATGAAGAAGAATTGACAGAAAATTTATAAACCAGGAACGCATAATAAGTCACCAGTGAAGTCATTTTTGGTCGATTATTGCTGTCAAATAATATCTTCAGTAAATCAACGCATACATTACATCACAACAGCATAAACAAAAGTTTCACTATTAACTTTCTTTAGTATAACTTTATAAACTTTTTTTTCATAATTCATCTTCAGTGCTCCATAATCTATTAGCCCAAAAGGGATGAATGCGTCAAATTTAAAGAAACTGATAATCTCATTGTTAATCTGCTACGGAAAAAGTCGATCTTAGCAAGAAACAGTTTAGCTTTTTCCTGCTCTATATTTTAAATGCTCAGTTAAATTGATATTAAATCTGAAGACCAAGGAGCCATTGGATCTTACAGTTTTCACCAATAATCCTGCCTTTACTGATTGTTTTGATCAGTATTTTCTTATTGCATATGTGATATGTAAAGCGCATTTCGTTCTAGAGACAGCCAAAAGAGATTATTTACTTAATAGATCTATTTCTTAACTTTCTCAACTTACTTCTCATCTATTCAGAAAATCTTTTAGCCGGATATTTGTCACAGCTCTTTAATGGCGGAAAATTTTCCGAAATCAGCAGGTACAGAAAACGTTTGACACCAGCACTCGTGGTGACTGAAATGGCTGCCCTGTATAGACAACTGAATGATAAATTACTCATATATAAAGACGTGCCTTAATATCACCAAGCAGCAAAATACAGACTTTGATTGTTGACAAGTCTCATCTGCTTGACTATACAGAAGAGGTATTTCCCGTTCCTATGTAATTTTGTACAAAACCCAAATGGCAAATGTTACGCTCTGTGCGATATCTATCGCAAAATCTGGTGCAACTACTTTGGTAAAATCCACCAATAAAAATTGGTAAAGATAAAAATTCAAGACTCCATGATGGATGTATCAAGTAAAGGTGAAAAGAAATCCATTCGTCTTATTGGGACCAACATGTTTCAACTGTTGATATATTTCGTTGTCAAAACTGATTAGAAATCCTTCTGGTTCCTAAGCAGTTTTTTTGCAGTCTGAATGGCCATTCAGCGTATGCGCCGTTAATCTCAGTGTCTATTTAAAATTCTCGATCCACAGTGTCAAATGTCACTGCATTGCACAGGGAACAGTTAAGATGGCCTTTCTCTTTTCGAATAGTCCCCCAAGTGAACAAGTTTCTTCTAATCATCTGACAAATTTCTCATAATCCGTCCCGTCTGATAAAATCGTTTTCCTCTTTTAGGCTTTCCTACAACTGAGAATTTTGTAATGATAACGGTTCGCCATTACAGAAAAAAATGCTTCGTTAATAAGAATTTATTTCATTTCACTGGCAGACTTAATATTTTAGCATAAAATTACTATTTTTAGAATAAAAGGAGCATAATTCAGAGAATGGTTTTCATAATATACAGCTCAACAAGCATTCAGCTTATATTTAACGGTCTTTAACTTATATTTAACTTACATTTAACCTCTTACGTAACTTCAAAAAGGCCATCGTGTATAGGTATAGATAGGTACAGGTTAAGTGGAGTACCAGAAATTCTCGACTGGTCGTACAGGTGTAGATCCTTCCTCACCAGCTGTGAAGCTCCAACTTAGTTTTGAGGACAAACACCCGGAAGACCGTCCAAGGGTCTCCCACCCATTTTTCCCTACCACTAAAAGACAAAAGAAGATTTTCGACTCGTGTATTTTGAGTGCTCCTATGCCGCACATACACCATGCACTTAGATTAGATTCGGTTATTTGAATATGGCAAAGCCACGAAGCTATTGGGTTAAGACGAGGGATGGGTTCGTGGAGGATTTTCTGGGGGAAACTTTCTCATATTCACGTTCTATACGAGAAAAAGTGCGAAAACCAACTATACAGCCAGCCTCTTCACCTAGGTTCATACCCAAACCAAGGTCAGAGAAGTCTTCAGTGGTTTTAACCACCCGACTACTAGTGGAATTCATCATACACATACAGCTATGTTTCCTTCGGGATTCCAGCCTGACCCAATGATAGAGCAGCCAGGAGTGCTAATCACTATACCGATCAGGACGGCAAAAACTAATCGCCCAAAGTGGAGCTCTAATCAAAGACTCGGAGATCAAAAGTTGTGTACTGTATCGACTTAGCTAACCAGCGCCATTGCGTAGAGAATTTTATCAGTGGTTTCTAAAGCAAAAGTCTCCTCTGAAGAGAAATAAGTAAATAATCCACCATCTTAACAATATCTATCGCGCAAAACACCCTTGAATGTAATGGATTTTTAAAAATATTTTCATAAATTCGTAAACTTTTTACGGTCTTCTGGTTCCTCCTGTGTTTAGCAGAAGCGAAAATACATAGAATACATAAAAAATACACGCAAAGTATAAAGATTCTAATGCTTTTCACAGTAATATAAGATTCATCAGATTGCCACATACTGACCATTTAAGTTTTCGGTAGTACTTAAGCCACACCACTTAGTTCCATACAAAACGTATCTGGTTGTAACGAAAGTTTCCACCAAAGAAGTCCTTAATAAAGTTAGGAAAAAAACGTGAAAGCAGTACCTTTGGTGGAAGTGGTAATCACGACCCAAATTTATGAATTTCTGCCAACGATTTGGTAGTTTTTCAAAGCCTTCGGCCAAGAAATTTGGTGACCACGAGTCCAAAAACAGACCAACCTCATTTCGGGCGTCCTGTGCAGAATGAAAGATAGCATCAGCAAAATGTAACTTCAGATGTGAAAAAGGGCATCAGCAAAATGTAGTCCGAAGAAGCGATGTCAGGGCTAATGGTGGATGAGTCAAAGATCCCATTCGACTCCGTACAGAGTTTAACCGGTGAATTCAGACACATATGGTCTTGCACTATTTTGATGGAACATTACTTTTTTGCGTCTGAACTCAGTTGCACATTTTTCCTTAACAGCAGTGTCGACACGGACTAGCAGCTCGCTGTATACCTTACTGTCGAGAGTTTTATCTTTTCCCAGATACTCTTTGTGGATAATACCACGGCAATTTCACCAGATACAAAGCAGGATCTCTCTGCTTCTTGAATATCATGGTCCTTGTTTTTGAACTTCCGGTACCATATCTTCATTGTGTTATATGACACAACATTAATACCCAAAGCTGTACACATGATTTGGTGACATTCTGTAGCTGGCCTTTTTTCAACAGAAGTGGAAGTAAATGATAGCTCTAATCTGGTAACGTGATAGCACTATTCAGACACCTTGTATTTAATAATAACGGTATTTTTTTACAAATTTCACAACACAGTTTTGTACCCGATGCAGATAGTAATGCATCTAACAACAGAGAGAACGATACCGCTGTAATCTTTCTCTAATAACGATGCAAAAAAATACGATTTAAAATAAAAAATTTAGATAGAAAAATAAGCTAATTCTCTCTCATTATATCAGAAACAACGGCACGCAGTTTTTAATGATTTTCGTCTTTCTAATCAAATGGTAGTAAAAGTTCAAGTTCCATGTAACATTTCACCTATTCACTTTCAGTCGATTAAATGTGGCAAAAAAATTGATCATAACTGATCAGAATTCAATAATGCGAACAAACAAACAAAGAGACATTCTTTATATGCATAGATTTTGTAAAACTTACAAATTTTTGATTAACAAACTCTACTATTTGAAAGTAAGCAGTAGCAACATTTTTGGAAATAAACATTTTTATCTCCAACGCGCGAGAATATTGCCACTCAGAAAAATGAGTGCGAAAATTAGCGCTTTCAGAGTTTTTAATTAATATTTCGGCTGATTAAGTCGTACGAAGATGGGAATGGTCGAAATGGCTTCCCATGAATTTTTGGAATCAAGAATAATGTATTTAATGTTTGGCAATGCTATTTTTATTCCATCGCAAAACTTAGAAATATTTTACTAACAAACTCTAGGATTTGAAAGCGAGCAATGGCAACAACTTTCGAAATAAAGCGTATTTTCATCTCCAGCTTGCGAGACTGTTGCCACGCGGAAAAGTGCGGGCGAAAATTATCGTTTTTCTCAGTTTTTAATTAATACTTCTGATTTTAGCTACTTTTTTTTTTGGTCGACCTTTTTCAGGATCAAAAAAAGAATTGTAAAAAGTTTGGTGGAGATAGTTATAGTAGCCACTGAGTTATTAGCGAACATACTTTCTTCTTTATACACATTTTGTTAGCATTAAGAAGAAAGCAACAGATATGAAGAGTTACTTAAGAAAGAAAAATTCTCAATTTCTTCCCGACAGTTATTTTTTATTTTTTTTCTAGAATAAACAAAGGCGTATTATTAATTAAAACGATAGTAAAATACGAACTTGAGCCTTACCTTGCGTACAGATGTAACGGACGCTTCTGTTATAGCTCTGAAATGGTAAAAACAGCAGGAGTTATTTTCTTAATTCATTTTATTTCACTGAAAAAATGGCGTTATCATATATCTCAGATTGTATTAAACATTTAAGTTTTCTATATATTGCGTATTACAGGTAACAGGGGAAATATTTTAAAAAGCTTAAAGTACTTAAAAATTTAAGAACTTAAAAAAAATATACGTACACAGATTGTAAAATTTTTATTGAAACTTCTTCGGAGTAATTTTCAGAAGTTTTCGTAAACTCCAAATTTTCAAAACAAAACTGAAGAGATAAAAACTATGTTAAAAATGCTGTGCAACTCAATGTGACTATTATGATGAAAAATCACAC
>KK117622.1:35890-46088 GCA_000611955.2 Stegodyphus mimosarum | reverse complement strand
GCTCTGACTTTTAAATTGTAATCGATTTTTCAAGGGCAATTACACTTCAAATTGAAGGATGAACGTTAGATCACTATAGTTGGTTGCTTTGGAATAAGTACCTCAGAGTCATTTTCCCTGCTCGTCTTGCAGCGTAATTGCAGCGCATGGTCCTCTCCCATAATTTTTTCACCACTTCATTTCCATTTAGAGTTATTCGCTTCGTCAAAAGCCGCACGAATGAAAACTGACTTTTGGAGAAAATAAATGCTGTGCGGTAACGACAACTCTGGTTACGATCAAAAATGGGGAAGAGTAAAAAGCTCTTGAAGTGCTTATTTTAAAGTAACAGATTAGAACAGATGGGAAGAATAACTGTGAGTTGCTAAAGTTGTATCACAAATGAGGTGCGTACAAAATTTTCTGCAAGAAAAATAATACAGTTAGTAACACTTAATTTGCTATATCATTTTTGCGTAAGGGGAACATTCTTTTCTTATTAGTTTCTCAATAACGCGACTTGCTCATTTAATACCCACAGAATTGAAGCTATGGGCATCATTTTCTATACGACATGACAATAAAGTTCAGTGAATGTGTTCATAAACAAAAGTTGCTTACCAAAATTCAGAAAAAAAACCTTTTTTATATTCCGCTGAAGTCACGTCCATAATTCGAATGTACTTTTGACAACGATTGTGAAGTTGAAAACTGCAAGCAAAGTTCTCTTTCAGCATCGCATGAAGAACTCTTACTATAACATGGCTTTGAATGTCCAAAAATTATCTTCCTTTTAAGGCTTGCTTCGTGTGAGAGAACAGAAAGAAATCTAATAAAGCAAGATCAGGTGAATGCGGTTGATGATCGAGGGCTAATACTGTTCTGCAAAACTAGATTGTTTTATGAGGAGGACTCAGTATGGCCGGGCATTATCATGAACTCATAGAATTAGCCTCGGCGTATTCTAGATGAACAAGACGGATTTTTTTGTAATAAATTTGTACATTTTAGCAGTTATTGCTGCTCTTTCTGGCTAACATCATCTTCTCTTTTCCAATGGTTTCGTCACTAGAGTAAATCGTAGCCTTACAACGTAAAAGCATCTTCAGTGAAATCCTGTACATGCCAAAAGCATTTAAATCATTCATAATAAAATTCTAAAGATAACGCTTCATTTCTGCAAATCTCTTTCAGCATGCCAGGACTTCCTTTCGCAAATTTAGCAAGCCTGAAAAAGAACTTTAAATTCCTTCGCTGCTCCATTTTACAGCCATTGCAATTTCCTTTGTATCCTAGATTGTCAATAACAGAAAATCATAATGCTTATTCCTACGCAGCGCTCGGTATTTTCAAACACACTAAGGAATATCTTTTCCACGCTTATCGTTCGCACGCTGCCGCGTATGCACATCCTATGATGTCATTCATCAAACGTATTATTATACCTTGTATCAACAACGTGAACATCTTATTATTTGAGAAGATTGGTAAATACTTTTTTAAAATTTCTCTGAGTTAATTTAATTTCAGTGAGAGATTTTGATAAACGTTTGTAGAGATATTAGGTTATTCTTATTCTGGATACATGAAAAATGAGCAATGCCCTCGCCGAGACTCGAACCTCTGACCCCTCGATACGCGCCACATGTGCTGACCATTACACCATGAAGGCATGCTGAGAAAGCGGGTGAAATACCTTATATACTCTCCCTTTTAAAGGGCGACTGGGGATTAGGGGACCCAATCGCCAAATCCTAGGTGAAGAATCATCATAGCCACCACCTTTTTTAGTTTGGGCGCCACTGTAGAGACATTAGTATATTTGAAGCGGGAGAAGTGAGAAATGAGCAATGCCCTCGCCGAGACTCGAACCTAGGACCTCTGGAATACGCGCTGAGTGTGCTGACCATTACACCACGAAGGCATGTTAAGAAGGTGGGAGAAATAAATTATACGCTTACATTTTCCCTGGCATTTTAGAAATTTCCATTTCAATGTGAACCTTGCAAAGGCAACTTGCATCTAAAATGTACTGATAGTATTTCGTTTCCAAAATCAAAAGTATAGAAGAAACCAGTTGCAATCCTATTTCACGAAGATGGAATAATTCGTTATCCTTTGTGATGATTTTAAAAAATAAGTCCTGTATTCATTTTTCAGGATTTATTCCCAGGTTTGGATAAGGAAAACTGGATCTATATCTTCATTCCCCTCAAAATCCAGTCCTTACTTTTTTCGTTCTTTTTTTCTTTTTTGATATGCAAAAACTTTAGCTTACGATGAAAGGATCTAGAACTTGGCCATTAAAGAACATCATAGCAACTTCGAATTAGGCAACACAATAACCTCGAATGTTTTCTCTCGAATGTACATTAAAGCTTTCATGCACATGAATTATGCTATTCATTGCACGCAAAGAGAAATATTATGATGATTTTTAAAAACCTAAGCAACCGATTATATTTTTGAGCTTACATATTACCATTTATTTCACATATCACTAGACCTCACATCATTTTTCTAAAACCCTGCGTAAAGATTCTTAGTGTATATGTAAGATAAAAAATCCATACTATCAAAAATATAAATGTTCTGGAAATAGGCACGATTGGAGTGCCAAGTGAATTGTGGCCACAAATGTGAATGTAAATAAAAAAGAAATTTAATCCGGCTCGACTGCTTCTCCTTCAAAATGGATGGATGCTTAAAGCGTTAAGTATCTACGCTAAATAACATTGCTACGCTTTTACATCTCAGTGAGTGGTCTTGCATCAGTGCTTCCAAAATTGTGCTTTCATATCATGGACATATATATATATATATTTATATACATTTATATAAGTTTCATGGTCTGCATACGTATCATTTACTTTAAGAACAATAATTATGAAACATTTACATATTGAAATCACGCGAATGAGTAAACGTATGAGCAAAAAGACATAATATAATACTCAGTAAGGTGACGGTTAACGGGGACGCTTTATGACTACCAGAAGTCAGGAGGCATATATAGTCAATAAGACAATAACAGGTCTAATGATATGCAGTATATCCTATTATATGGTCTGATTTATTTGGCCTTGGGTTAACTGGAAAATGTACTGTATAATTGGAAAAAAACACAAAACTATCCATGACGCCTGCCCTTCAACTCTCTGGAATCAAAAACCAGGAAGAATAATTCTCTCTGATCAGTGGATTTAGCCACTCGATAGCTGGCTAAGCGTTAGGATTCCCACTTCAAGAAATCTTTCAAATTTATCACAAATTCTGGTACTACTTACAATATATACCTTTTGTGATAGTAAAAGGAAAGTTACTGTAATGGTTGTAATAATTATGTTTTTCAGACGCGATGTATCATTTTAATATGTCTGAAAGTCTTTAAAAATTTTTCCGGTGTATATTTTTTAACGCTTCACTGTCCTTCAGTAGAAATGACCGTAGCTGTTTAAATAGTTATAGGAGGAAAACACATTTGATAACAATCCTTAGAAATCTAAAAGAAACATTAAGAGGATTTAAAAACATTAATACATAGTACTTGTTTTCAACAGCAGACAATGTAAAAACTGGTAAATTTTTAGTACGAAAGGTTGCAATACAAAAATTAGATATAATTATCTAAAGCATTCTCTTACCACAAAGAAATTTATATCAAATAAAAGTCTGATATTTTTGTTACGAAGATTACAGTTTGAAATTACTGGTGAAAAGAGGATTTTATTTAAAAAAGGCCTAATTTTTAATAGTAT
The DNA here is from genome assembly GCA_000611955.2 of Stegodyphus mimosarum. Classification (NCBI taxonomy): domain Eukaryota; kingdom Metazoa; phylum Arthropoda; class Arachnida; order Araneae; family Eresidae; genus Stegodyphus; species Stegodyphus mimosarum. Next base: position 42,351 of record KK117622.1, on the reverse strand, counting down.
ATATTTCATTTTTTAAGTCAGTAAGATCAAAATTCCAATAGTTGAAATTGATAGTAAAAATATTGTACCTCTATGTAGCTTGCATTGATGTAATCTGAATGTGGATCGTTTTTGTATGGTTGCAAAACAACTCGGGTTTCGTCATCTGGAATAAAATTAACAGTCATTAGAAAACGAAGCAATAATAAGTTTTAGAGTGAAGTATATTTTAAATAAGTATTTTTAACGTTATCCTACATATATGAACTCCAGACTACAGTCAACTTCTCATTTAATAGCTTAAGAACAACAGCCACGGTTATCTTGTATGGTCATTGGGGTTTTTTATGCTGAAGACGTGAAAAATATGCAATGCTCTCGCCGGAATTCGAACACCGGACCTCCCGAACAGGCGCCGAACATGCTGCCACTTACACCACGAAGGCATGCGGAAAGGACGGAGAAAATATCTTATGAACTTAAAATCACATTTACTCCGACAACCAATGCAAAAATAATTCATATTATAATTAACGGGAAAATAACAGTAGCAATTTGCCTGTAATTTTCAGCAGTTTAATCAAGGTAATTAGTTTCCTGGTACTAACCAGAAGATTTTATAACTTCCGAAGGCAAAGTTTGGTAATTCAAAGAACAGATATGAATATGGGATCTAGAATTAGATGAAATTCTGTGGAAATTAAAATTCAAAAAATTAGCTGTATTTATGTTCAGAATGGAAAAGATGCTTGTATCATAATCGCTATAAATATATATAGATGATTTAATAATTCTGACTAAAAGCGAATCTTCTACGAGACACATTAAGAAAACTTTCAGCAAAATCTTTGAAATGAGGGATAACAGTACTCACGCACTAACATTGAGCAAAATGAAAATGTATCAATTAGCCAAATTCAATATATAAAAAAATATTTCTTTGCTAAGTACGGTATGCAGGAATGTAAGCCTATACCAACAGCGTTAGATTCTAAAATTATACTATGCAAATCTTCAAACGTCGCCAAAAAATGAAAGTATAGACAAAAGTAAGATCAGTCCTTAGTCAGATACTTAATTTACTTAGTTGTATCTACACGACCTGATATTACAAATTCTGTTAATAGACTTAGTTAAGTAAATAGCTAGTAATCTGGAATACTTTCTCTGGATTCCAGTAAAACGCCTAATACAATATAACTTAAATTACGTAAAGTAAGAAGATAACTTACAGCAAAAAAAATAAAAGTCATAAATATTATGCAGAGTCGGAATGCGTCGAAAATCCTCTCGACAGGAAATCATTTAGTTGCTATGGTTTTATTCTACCAGGAAACCCGATTTCTTGGGAATGAAGCAATCAAAGAATTGTAGTGCTATCAAGCACTGAAGCAGAATGCATAGCATTGGCGGAAGCTTCAAAAATGCGATGCACTTGCATTTGCTAAAAGAGAACTGGGTTTTTCGGATAAAGTATCAGAACCGACCGTGCTATACAATGACAATCAAAATGCACAGTGTTTCGTGAAAAACCCAGTTCAGCACTCTAGAGCAACACACACTGATACTCGTTTACATTACATTAGAGAGCTTTAGACAAAAACGAAATAGACATTAAGTATGTGTCTACAGCAGAAATGCCCACCAATACTTTAAAAGAAGTATCTAAGCGGGAACAAACACAGAAAATGTATGAATCTATGTCTTTGCTGAAGAGGTGAAGTGTTCAGCCCCACAGGCCTATTTCGTAAGTGCACGTCTGTATTGCCACTGAGGGAGTGGCTTGTGAAAATTTTGAGTGCGAAGTTAGTTCAAATGTAAGCATAATCATATATGTAAACAGTAGAAGTTTTAGCATTTTTACTGTAGTCTATATGAAAAAGATGTTCTGTAATCTAATAGCCAATGCACAGTCTTATTCAAAGTGAACTTTCCCAATTTGCATTCCCACACATGTAGTGAGTTAAATTTCACATTAATAAATGTTCTTTCTTAAATGTATCGTCTGCACAAAAAATGCTCCTCAAACAGAATGAATTTATCTCATTCATAACGAATATATTTAATTTCTTCATATATAACTTTTAATGTTAACAATAGGTATAATCAGATCACTCATTATGCATATTTTGAATCTTACGCTTTCAAAATCAAAGGAATGCAAACATTTAGATAAGAAACTACTAGATTCATTGCAACACTTTCTGTTATTCTCAGCTCAATAAAAAAAAGTTATACATTTGAATTCTCTTAATTAAAAAGTGTTAGTAAATGCATCACATTCCAGGATAATTGTAACTTGAGTCATTTTCTCGATATAAAGAGCGATAATATGCCACGAACATTAATCCGAATATCTGTGAGTGATAAGTTTCGCAAAAGTGAAATGTTGGCAATTAAATAAACTTATAAAATAAACGAGATTTTCTACTAAAATGGCATTTATATGCCATGCATTTATAACTGCGAAACAAATGCAAAATAAAACGTAAACAACAACATGCTCTCATATGCATAGTTTCAAAAATTCAGCGTACGAGAGCAACAGAAGCTCATTGATCCATTTCTGAAACCTCTCCCTCAGTGACAATACTGATGTGCACTTGTGAATTAAGCGTTTCGCGGTAGTAGCCAAGAAATGTCTGAATGTGTTGTCTCGCCGCGACTATCCGGGCTGTGTGTCGTCCTAGTTATCTTACGTGGTCGGTAAACGTAGTTCTATCCAGCGTGGTACGGCAACATAATGCATAAAATCCTTACAAACAATACAGCTCGAAAATAAAAACGGGCATATGAATTTAGCAGAGTGTCCCTGAAAGCATTTACTATGAAGCAACACATGTAATTGCAGCCAGGCACCTGACGATCTAAAGTAATGGCAAAGCACTCTCTGCTGAAATAATGTAGCAGCTTATAGCAGTCAAGTTAATCAACTGTTAACCATCTTATATATTTTTTCTCACATGTCATAGGTTGATATACCCTGTTCTTCTATTATGTTAAGCTCATGGAAAACGCCATTAAAATCCTTTTGTTTTACTTTCATGAAGGATGGTCCTTTGGTAGGCAACCGTGTTTTCTACAACCTATTAACTTTCAACAATACCAAAAACCATACAACAATGAGTAAATTAAAGTTCCTACTGAAATATTACGAAATTTCTGCTTCTGTTGCAGCTAAATTTGTCCTAAATTGTAAAGGCAAGGTCTGTTAAAAATGTGAACAATCCTTTTTTTTTCCTTTTGGAATATCCCCCAATTTATTGTTATAGTTGTTATGCTCATTTAAGATTACTATTGCTATGTTCATTAAATTTTTACTTTTTCTTGTCTAATAAAATTGTCATAATTTAATTTAACCTTCAACTATTGTGGAATGCCTACTGTTTGCATTCATTTCATTTGTAATACCAGAAATTTTAAATTTTAAGTAATGCATAGTTAATTTTAATAAACTTAAAATTCAATATGAAAAAATAATAATGAATTTTATATATATATATATAGAGAGAGAGAGAGAGAAAGACTTACTCTAATAAAGTAATACAATATGAATAAGAATTTGGTAACAAAATTTTTTTAGAGATGATATAGCAATTTCAACATTTATCTAAATCTAGTTTCGAAAGAAGCAAGTATAAAATCACACGTGCATATAAATGTTATAAATTAAAACTTGGCACTTAATAATATAATTATATCAACTTTCATATTTACATTAATGATTCATAAATAGAACGGTTTGATTAAAATGAAGCAGTTACAAATAATCAGTTACGAAATTAAGCATCTAAAATTCTATTAAAAATTATGATCTATTGCACTTCCATCAGGTCATAAAATTTATGGCTTATATATGCATTTGAAATTTCAGCTCCTTTATGAAAGAGGATAGACGAATTATTTCAGAAAATACCTGAAATCATAAAATTATTTTACAAGTGAGTTCCAATAAGTATAAAATATATTTCATATACATACAAGGCAACAGATCTGGATATCTGTTTTTCTGTTTATTTTCTGGTTTCATGCCAACATTCCACGGCCTTTGTTGGTCTGAACTCAGCATCTGGATAAAAATACTATAATTAATGAAATGAAAGTACCATGAGTTCATTACGTTTTATTTATTCTGTTTGGTAAAGAAAAGATAGAATACAGAGCAGTCTTTTATTTTGCTATAATTTATTTATTATGGCAAAATATTTCGCCCTTATCTATCAAGTAAAAGATGTTTTGCTTCAACAGTTTCAATAAAAAACTGGTTCGCATTTGGGTGCACCTCTAGAAAATATCAGAAATACCAACGTGGAAAATTAGAGCAAGTGGAAACATGCGGACCAAGACGTCGAGGAGAAAAACAATACAAGGAGAAAACATTCGCAACACAAAACATCGTGGAAGGAGAAAAAGCAAGGAGAAAACAATCTGGTCAAAAATAAAATTTTTCAAAGCCTTCGCAGTTTTAAATCATCGTTTGATGATAATGCCGCAGACATGAGTTTTCTGGCTATAAAGATTTTAAATGAATTTTCACGTAATGATTTTTGAAAAAGGAAAAAGTAAATATTTTTTTTCCCTCTAGATTTCTTATTTTTGTATTAACTAATAAATTTTTATTGAAAAAACAAGAAAAGAATTTAAACATTAAAAATCTGAAAAATAATGCAAATTAATGCTACGTTTGCCAATTAATAGAAATTTAAACTTATGTATCCTCAACTTTGCAATGTTCTTCATATTAATATTTTTTCATAAAGATCTATTAATCTGCCTTTATAAAGTATGTTAATTAAATAGTGACTTTTAACAATTAGCAAAAACTACGTACAGCAGTTTTTCCTTTAACTGCTATACGCAGCATTAATTTTCAATTATTTCCAGATTTTGAATGCTTAAGTTTTCTTCTTGCTTTTTCAGTGAACATTTATTAAATAATACAAAAATTTAAATATAGATGTAAAAATACTACTTATGCTTACCAATCATTAATGCAAAAATTATCTTAAAATTTAGTCAGAAAACGCATGTCTGCGATATTATGACCATGGGATGATTTGTATGTGCAAGCCCAAACGAAACTAAAGCACAGCTGCATACAGATACGTTCCCCGTTCTAACATGTACTCCAAAAATGCATGAAAATTATACATAACGGAAAGAGATAATTCTTCCTTTTTACTGAATTTGGCACTGAGATTTAAATTTCAGGTTTTGTTTGGATGTAACAATGCTACCAAATTATGGGATATACAAACACAATTTATTTAGTCTCATGGATAGATAGATACCATACATAGAGTTATCGGAACAGAAATGTCAGAGATAACGAAATGTAGTTTAAGTCAAATACCAATTTAATGGAGTGGGTGACTCATAAATACATGACTAATACCTTTATGCATAATGGAAATACGAGCCATATTAACTTAAATAATCGTCTGGAATAAAGAAATTTCAAAATATTTTGCTTTGCATGAGGGATATTAAAAGTACAATGTTAGGCATAAACGTATTATATTTTCCAGCTCATTTCTGTCTATAAATGCGTATTTTTTACAATCATTTTACCTTCACAACTTTTCATACTTGAAAAGATCTATATGAATGGATGTAACTGTCTAATGCTTATAAAACTAAGAAAAAATAAGAAAAAACTAAATAAACATTTTTTTAAATATACATTTTCAGGCTACTGCAATATGCTACTTAAGGAATCTAAACTAACAGATCTGAAACTTTCTGTTATAAAATTTATACACTGGTTTCCAAAGATTATCGAAAAACCACAAAAATAGTGATAACTCGTTCAAAAATAAGCTAATCCGTATAAAATTTGAATATGTTGTCTAGTAAGAGTTGCTGAGTTAGTTCTGCGAGGAGCATAAAATAGTTTGAGGACAAGCCTGCAAATTTCATGTGATACTGAGATAAGAAATCTAGGATAGCCAATTCATAACAATGACCTCCAGGCAGCATTTACTCGAAAGACTGCGATGGAGAATTACATGAGGCAACCAACCATTAGCATTGCCGCTCACGTCACGTCATAGAAAGGAACTTTTGAGGGGGCACATCAACATGTCCACTGGACGGCTGATCCATATATGGCTTTTCTCTTTACGGAAGAGTCGAGGTTTGACCTCCAAAGCAATACTATGCATTATTTGATTTGGAAAGAACCTGGAACCCGTTATCATCCATCAAACATCCGAAAAAGAGATGCATGCGAAGGAGGTAGTGTCTGTGTTTGTGTGGTACAGTAGAAGTTTAGAAATCCGCAATGCTTGGGACCAGAGGTTGTGTGGATTTTAGAATTTTGCGGATTGCAGGACAGAAAAGCCAAATCATAATATTCAGATATAATGCAAAATAAATAAGGCATAGTTCAAAATAAATAAGGCATATTAGATACATTTACTTAAATTATTATGTACAATAATGTACATTATTACATTATTTTATTATATGCGCTAAATTAT
>KK117622.1:0-34994 GCA_000611955.2 Stegodyphus mimosarum | reverse complement strand
ACAACCCATTTTTCATCGCCAGTTATCAGTCGTTTTAAAAATGGATCATTTTCATTACGTTTCTTTAGCAAATCGCAGCTGTTAATGCGTTGCGTTAAATGCGTTTCTTTCAGTTCGTGAGGAACCCATGTATCAAGTTTTTGAACATAGCCAAGTTGTTTTAAGTGATTTTCAATGCATGTATGTGATACATGAAGCTTCTCTGCAATCTCACGTGTTGTACTGTGACGATCCGAATCGATTATTGCTTTGATTATTGCTTTGATGATCAACTTCAACTGGACGACCAGAGCGTTTTTCATCTTTGAGTGAAAAATCACCAGAACGAAATTTGGCAAACCAATTTTGACACTACCGTTCTTTTAAGGCTTCGTCACCATAAACAGCACATAACTTTTTATGAGCTTGCGATGCGTTTTTCCCTTTGCGGAAATAAAATAGCAAAATATGACGAAAATGTTCCTTTTGATTTTCCATTTTTCAACGAACGCCAAACGAAAACTACGCAACCGATCAAAAAACTTTTTTTTACTGATTCACAGCTGAATTGCCAACTATTAAATAACAAAATGTGTTTTACATCTGTACTACGTCTGCAAACCTAAAAATTCAACTGGAGCCATTTGTGAGTGAAATCCGCAATTACTTAGTTGCCAACCCAATACAATAGAGACGTGTAAAAATAAGGGATACTAAAATAAGGGAAAAGCATAAAATATTTCATTTTTTTTACTTGTTTCAAACATTTTTCTGATAGAGGTTTGTTTTAAAACTTTAGGTGCTTCAGAGAAAGTTTTTTTTTTTTTTTTTTTTTTTAGTAAATTCTACAGGGATATAATCTCTTGCTCTGTGACACAGCTCTGTTGTCCTAAATATTTTATGTATTTTTCGCTATGTTCCAAACCCTCATTAAAAGATATTTTCTCACTCCTATCAAATTCATTATCTGCGTCGGTGTCGGAATCCTTTTCTTGCTGTGGCGACTTCAAAACAGAGCCAATGATTTCATCATCGGTTATCTGATATGCCAGTGTTGGCTCATCTGAACACATCATCCATACTAAAAACCTCTTCTGGGCTAAGATTTTTTTTCTGCCATTAACAAAGAATCATTATTATTTGGTAATTATGTCATCATTATTGGATAAACATTTTTTCTTCGGTATTTCATTCTCCATTCTGAGGTTTCTGGAACCTATAAATTCAATGTTTATATTTTGAGAGGCAGTGCGGATTTCAGGAGTTGGCGGATTTCAGGTCGGCGGATTTTTGGTATTTGACTGTATCTCTTCGGATGGACGCTCGGATCTTCACGTCTTTCCACTCAGAATAGTGAATGCTCAGGCCTATAGAGATGACATCCTTGATGCTTATGTGCGCCCTTAAGCCGTGGTAAGAGCTGATGATTTCCTGCTACAGGACGACAATGCTAGTCCGCACAGGGCTCGCCTCGTAGATGATTATCTTCAACAATAAACAACTTAGCGCATGGAGTAGCCATCTCGATCATCGGACCTGAAACCTTTCGAGCATGTATGGGATGATTTAGGAAGACGTATAGCTGCTCTCAATCCTCCTTTTCAGACCCTTGCCACGCTTGCAACTGCTTTGCGAGAGCAATGGTTCCCATTTCCTACGGAACTGATTGACTGCATAACTGACATCATCACACACCTCTGTACGTGCCATATTGCTTTTAAGGGAGATCATACTCACATCGAAGTTATTTTTACGATACCAAACCGATTCATCTAATTTATTCATTTTATGCATACTCTAATTTCTATATTACCATAATTTTCTAGTAAGAGTAATCGTCATTTTTGTGACTCTTTCTTAATAAATGATAACCAGTGTATATGGTACACTGAAAGGCGTATATCCAATGCTTACATCCTCTGAGCAAAAAAGAAGTTCTTAACTAATTTTGTTAATGCTTAATCGCTTGCGCGGCCAGCTGCCCAATGTAGTTATTGTAAACTAGATATATAGTCTAACGATTTTAAGTGTAATTTCAGTGGTCTAGTGCAATTTCAGGAATTTAATTCTAAATTTGTTATTTTTATTGGTTATATCCATTTATGTATTTATTTCTTGATATTTAATTTTTATTATGTAATTATCAAAGTTCAAAAACTCCATTGAATTTCATATATAACATCATTTATATTTGTGTTTAGGAATTTAGCAAAATTTCAAAAAAAAATATAGCAAACCAAACTAAGAAAATCTAAAAAAAAAAAAAAAAAAACAGAGTGCCAAAACTCAAGTTGCTTTTCTATTAATTTTAAATTTTAACAATGGCGTGTTTTTCCTTCTGCTTTAATATACATTTTCCTTTCAGCGTTATAAAATAAGAATATGATTTTTGAAAGAAAAATAATGATAAGTATCTTCGTGTAAAAATACATATGCAAACGTGATGTTCGGTAGTTGAAACTTATTACCAACAGGTTCTTTTTGTTCGTGAAATTCCTGGATACACGCCTCCCCACTGCTACGCTTTAGTTCAATGTACTCAAGCGAAACTCCCTTACATCCGGATACTTCAGTTTACCAGACGTTTGACGCAGCAACTGAAAATTTTGCACCTGCAGAGCTTTTGTTATATCGAATCGTAATAAAATACGAACATAAGAGGCAGTAAACTGAAATATGATTTATTTTTAAAACCAAAAATATCAAACTTCTACATATAAGCAATGCATGCTTTTATGTTTAAAATTCTACTTCTCTAAGCATTGCATGTTTAAAGAATTTTTGATTGCATGTGATATAATGCTTTATATAAAAAATGGCCGGTTAGTTTTATTATGGAAGTCAAAAACAACTTCCGTTTACACAGCACTTCTCTCTAATGCATTTCTTGCAAACTTAAACAAATGTTTAGGTTAAATGTTTAGGTATTATTTGTGCCTACAGCAACAGCGCTCTTGAAGGTAGAAGCCTTATGTAATAAATGCCATTTAGAAACAATTGCTTATAAATTTGATGTTGTTAATCGTTAAGTGGCGACGCTACTGTCATGAAAAAAAAGTACAACCAATAAAAGCGTAAGCCTAATGTTGAAATCTAAAGCCTAATATTGCACGAATAGTAAAACATACATGAAAATAACATGCATAAATTGCATGTTATTTTATTATTCGAGCAAATAAATTGTATGCATTTCTTGTGTCTGTAAAAGAGAAGTGTTTAGTACTTGGGTTATCAAGTTCTGATTACTTACCTCTTGACTGACTCATGGTCAATAGACAAACAAGGTTATGCTCTTTCCAACGATCGAGTTCGATGATGTCAGTTGACTTACAGAAGTAAGAGAAACGGAGATACAAAAGGAGTAAGGAAGAGTTGCTTCTGAGAAGACTATGAATCAGTGACGTCATACCCTTAAAGGCTTCTGGTCGGGAAGAGCAAGCTTTTACAGTAACCTCGGACAGACTGAGATTCAATCTGTCTAAAGAACCTTGAAATCGTAACAGTAAAGATACGTTACGTTAAATGAAGAGCTTTTAAAATGAGAATTCTTTTGTACCTCCTGACACGATTTATTTCATAACAACATGCTACTAATAAATTAGTGGAATAAAAGTTCGATAACATAGACTAAAATTCCACAATCCTGGAGAACGCTTTTTTTTTATCTAGTATTATTGAGTGCATTTAGAAATGAGAAAAACTGCATATAGTAACTCTGCAAACACATTTAAAGAGTAAAACTTACTAATAAATAAATTTATTAATAATTTAATTATATGTTGTTATTTATTCCAATTGCTTGTTTTGGAGGTATATGACGTTACTGAAAGTGCTTAACATCTTTTCAAACCAAGATCAAATACCTACTTGCTTCATAAATTTTATTGTGTGCTTAAAGAAATTATTCTGTAGATTTATAAATATTTACCATTTCTCCAATACTATGTATTTTATTTATTTTTTCATTGTAATTTACAATTGCATTTAACACTTCCCCAGACTCACGTAAAGAGATCTTGACTTGATCTTGCTTTTATTCATTATTCTGAGTTTCTTTTTTTTTCTACCTACGGATTCATCGCTCTTTAAACTATAATTTCGTCACTTAATTCCTCCACAATTGGTTCATTTTTCAGTTTGCAGAACTTCACATCTTATTTGACGTATCAGGTATGCAAAACTACTGGATGCCGGATTCCTGTACTATAGCTAAGGTGGAGTTTCAAATATTAATGGGGTTACAGCCCATCTAAATCTTCGCAAATTAAGTGAGTTGACCTATTTCTTTTGCAAGATAAACTCATATTAATTCATCTTTATACAAAGGAGGAATTCCCTTTTTCTCCGTTTACTGCATTTTATTTCAGCATAGATCTTGCTCTTAAAAAAGTAAAATAATTTTGATTCCTTGAACCACAACACAGAACAAATTTCGACAAAACTGTTTTTTATTTGGCTAAATGCACAACTTACTTCAAGTAAAATAAAGTAATGAGACTAATTTTTATTTACAAAATATATAATCTTTTTGTTATTGTTGGCATTTTGTCCACAAAGACAACAACAACAAACACACGCACACTCTAACAGAACGCAAAGGTCTACAGTTATAGCACATACATTGCAACACAAATTTTCTTTACGTTCAGATGAAAGTGAAAGAACTTTATTGCATTTCTTCCACTTTTTTTTTAGAACAGGAGCACTCGTTATGGGTAACTAATGATTCCTGGAATAAACTAAGAATAGTAGATGCGTGTACAACATCTTCCATTAATGTCCATAGATTATATATTTGCTAAATGCCTTAAGCCAATCTACATCTTGTATATGCTTATCTCAAATAATTTAATAGACGTTAAAAAACTGTGCAATATATTGTATTACGTTTTCCATATTATTTAAATAGACCAAAAAGTATGAATTATATTGTATTAAGTTCTTATTTTATGGAAATTAACAAAAAAGACAGTAACAAGCAAATAAATTAACAATAAACTTTATTTTATTTGGACAAAAACAACTAACGGATAATTAGATGGGATTATTTGAATGCTGGACAACTGACGTTAGACTAAAACAAAAGCTTAACAATGACATTCAAATGTTTACGCTTTAAATTCTCATTTCAGGTCTCAAACGCTGAAATGTAAAGAAGTCTAATGTACGTAACAGACTTAAACATTATGGTTAATAAACATAATTTATTCGTAATTGTACCGCTGTTTCTATTACTTTAGAACGGAAGTTTGAATTCATCAAAATTTACGCATTATTTAATAACAATAAAGAGAACCATAGCATCAAAATATTTTGGTTTTCAATAAAAAATAGTTGTGCGCCAAATTTAAGGGTTTTTTTTTTTTAACTCATGCATTTTACATCTAAAGAATAGTTGTATAGTGTATGCTAATTAAAAAAAATTGCCGAGTGAGAAGCATTTGGCATATAAATGATTCCAACTATTTCAATTCTTTGTAGATCATGATCTGCAAATGTCTTAAACTTGTATACTAGGAAAAGACATTGTATACGTTAAGTACATGAATCTAAAGATTTTATATTGAATAAACTCGCTTCGTCTGTGTTCTGTACTATATGCTAGGGTTAAGAAGATTGTGCTGCAATTAAGATGAATGAATTTCTTGATTTTGTACGAATTTCTTAATTTGGAAAATTTTTCATTGATATTACATTACTATTTTCATATCAAATGATATGACATTTGTGCCTCAAAATAATTATTTTGACATTAGATAAAATGTTAGACACTTTCTTCCCATTTCACATCACGTTAGAATATATTATGCTACAAAAGAATTTATCATCCGCGTAGCTTGGTAAATGTTGCCATTCCATGCAGCATAAGATCTAATATTTAATTTTAAATAAAAAATAAGGAAAATATTTTTATAAAATACTTTCACACACATATTTTATGCAAAATTATCACTCACGCGACCTACTAAATTGCAGCTTTTCAAAGGTGTTGTCGTTCGACGTAGTATACGATTTTTAATTAAATTTTGAAATTAAAACTATACTTAAAAAAAATCTGAAAGGCTTCAGATTTTAAATTACGTCGTCCAAAGGAGCGTTTTCTTAACGTTTTGTGTTACCTTTATTTATTAAATATCATGTTCTTCGCACTTAAACCATAAAATTCAGTTCAACAGCAATATCGCAAAATGATTTAAAATGAGAATATCTTTAGAATTTCCGATACACAGTTCCGCGAGCTGGAGATAAAAATGTTTTGTTTTTCCCGTAGTGGTGCCACTGCTCGCTTTTAAATCGCTTGAGTTTGTTCATCAGAAATTCGTTTAAGTTTTATAAAATATGAAATAGATAATAAAACAAATTCCAAATTTGGGCTTCCTGATGCGCATACTTGGGTGGAAGCGTACGTTATTCAGAACTGGATGCTCTATGTACCGTTGTTTTATCACATTTGGAGAAATATACATACATCTATGTAGATTCTTCATTATTTAATTTCTTTAAAGATAACACAAAGCGATAACTTTTGGTGGCAACAATTTGAAAAGTGATACAGCCGTTTATAGTGATTCAACGCAAAATCGCAAAACAAAAACGATAGTCCTTCAGGGAAAAAGCCCCTTCGGACTAATAAAGTTTAACTAACAAACCAGTTTATAAGCAATGAATATTTTTTAATGATTTATATATTTATTTTATTTTTAGTAACAGCTCTATGTAACACAGATTATAATACACCTAATTCCTGATTTTAGTGTAAGAACTTTGCTGATAATTATTACGAACATTTGAAGCATTATTGTAATTAATAAAAGATGCTTTTAATATCATAAGGACCTTTGCATATAATAATAGTTTTTACACCACATGAAGAGGCGTTTTCATGTGATAATGTCATTAGTGACACGTTTAATAACATTTCAAAAATTTTTGGTGCGTTACGTGGCTTTACGTTATCACGCATTCATCATCTGCTCATTAGAAGTTCTGCGTCTGCATGAAACATTGAACTTCCTTTGGAACGATGACTGTCAAACAATAGGTCATCCATGTCCAGTGACCTTAATAGGCAATAGTGTATTTCGACTGAATTTTATTTAAAAATGTATCTAAATTTACTTCCTTCCCTCACACCAGTGACCTACGGACTGATCGCCAGCAACTGTCAAACCGTAGATCACAGACATGCACCCTTGACACTCACTGGTATTCTTAAAAATAACTTAATTTTCAAAGTATATCTAAACTTATTGGTCCACCCTACATTTATCACTTTCAACCCATAATTCACAGATGAATAATGGTTTTAATGCTCCCCTTCGTTTTAATTTTATTTTAATACTTTATTTATTTAATTTACATAATTTTAAATGTATATAACGCATAATAAATGCAGCTAATAATTTTTATGAAGATATGCCACATTACTCTGATTAATAAAAGATGTTTATATTTCTCACATCATACAAGATATCCTCAGAAGCCTTTACCCGAACTTTATTTCCTCAGCTATTGATCGTGGACATAAATTTCCAATTACAAAAAATATTTAAAATCGCGAGAATATTCTTGTCGAGCATTTTTAAATTTAAAAAATCAGTTTTTAAAAACGACGAAATCTAACAATCTATTTTTATTCGTTTTCCCTGTCCTCGCACTAATATTTGGGAAAATATATTAATACTTTTAAAATAGAAAATAGAAAAAGCCTGCCATACAATAAAAAGCACCAAGATTTTATTTTATTTCAAATTCGCACATCCTGTTTAAAGGTCGTGCACAAACTAAATACACCCATTTGTGCAGAGCGTATTTCTACTTCTCGAGGCCACGTTACTAAGTTTTCGCCAGCTGTGATAAGATTGTACTTTTTTGGCTTTGCGTTATTCATACCAGTGTTTAACTATTAGAGATTCTGAGCCAACTTAGAGTTAAAATCTGTCGTGTACTACCAAGCTTAGTTTTAAATTTGAATTTCGCTGTTACTTTAAGTCACATCGCCATAAGTTGTGGTTGATATCGTCAAGCACAAGAAGTGTGATTACGTTAAAATTATGTTTTAATAAAAAGGTTATTTTAAACCGTTTCAAGATTCTGCTGGTACTTCAGGCCCAGCGATAATTCACTCCAAGTCTGTTAGGAGTTTGATACTACGTAGTTTATGTTACCAAAATAGTGAAATTCCATAAATATCTCAAATATTTCTAGAATTATCATTGTAAGTTTTACCTAATAAATATTACGAAACAACAAAAGAATTATTTAATTAAAACAGAATTGTAATTAAATAATCGCTGCGCTGCATTTATGTCAGCTATTAACCTCAGGAAAATGTTTATAAGAATAAAGCCTAAGATATTTAAGATAGTTATTAAATTTTACTTATTTTTAAAAATATTTCTTATTTTATCACACTTTTTAATTAATTCCAACAATAATTAAAGAATGCCATCAACTATTGAATATCTTACATTTAAACTCTATAGCGTTCTACCTTCCTGTTGTTGTGTAGAACCTTGAGAGATAGTGATTGCACTCACGAAGGGTTAAACTGCCCTTTATTAAAATCTTTTAAATTATTTACAATGCGCCAACTTGACGCTAACATATTACGCCTCAATTTGGGCGGTAACTGAAACTGTATGATCAAACTTAAAGTAAGAGATATTCACAACAGTAGAATTACACTGCAGGGTTCATATAATTCTGTAACCTACAGTGCGTAGAAGAGTCTAGTGGCCGCAAGATACTAGCGCTTAAGCCGCGTCAAAACCATCAGTACTGCTAAACAGAAGTTTGCGTATAAGCACGCACGGCAATATCCCGAACTCTCTCTTCCTCTACTGGAACGTCGATTTAACTTCTTCTACTGGTAGAATTTGAATTTCTTGCGCGCCCTACTAAATTTAAATATTCTGGCACTGACAATTAAGAGAATGAATTCTTATAGGAAAGTAACTTAAAATTAAAATTAACTGCTTATTTAAAATAAATACAAATCCCTACAACTCCAAAGGTCAAATAATAAAATAATTATATAAGACGTGTTTGGGATAATACACATTTTTCTACAAAACTTTTATATAGAGAGAATTATTAAATTCATAAGAATTAATTAAATATAAAACGTCATAAACATTCTTTCTCCTACAAAGTACGAGTTAAAATAAAAGTAAATATAAGAACCTCATATTGTTCTTTAAATCCACCTGTTTTTGTCATGTTCTTCACATAGTGCTCCAGATCTTCTATTTTCACAACGTACTGCTTTTCAGCACCAGGAGGTGCATCGTAATTCTCTAGTTCCAAAATCATCTCTACTTAGAAAAATTAACCTAGAAATGGAAGATATAGCTATAATTATTTAAATTCAAGTCTCATAAAATTTAAGAAAAAGAAAAAATATTATATAATCTATTACAATATTTCATGCGATAAATTTATAAAATCAATAGCTGCATTCAATAATTACCGTTTCATTAAACTCAACGGATTGATACTATCGTGAATTAATTCAAGAAGAGTATTATAATCTAATTCATGACTCAAGGTATTTTTCAAATGCTTTTTACAAATATTTTAAACAATGTGATATAAATTCATCACAATATAAAAATGATGAATTCATTATAGTTTAATAAATAATATCATCGTAATTAAATTTTTATTAATATAGTATTTTTTACTAGTACTTATTTTCCTATTTTTTGTTTTATTTTATGCGTTTTTATGCGTAACTACTAAAAGTGTGAAATAATTTTTAATCGTTATAAAGGCATATTAGTAAATATTTAATACACAAAATGCAAACTAGATAAATTTATGTATTTAACTATTTTAGAGTAAAATTTTAAATACAGCGCATAAAAAGAGGCGTATTGTCGCATTATTATCTTCACAACAATTACCCCGTTTCTGCTTATAACAATGATCCCAAGCATAATGATGTTTTTTTTAAACAGTGGACATTATATAACTGTTCACATACATTCAAAATCGAATGCGCAGAATCCAGATCTTAGTCTCATTCAGCATAATTGGGATCATGTATAACCCAGAATTAAAAAAGTTCAAAATTTCTAACAGAAATGAACATTGAAAGAAACTCACAGCAGATAATGAAAATTTAAAACCAAATGTCTGATAAAATTTTGAAACCTCTAAGCCTCGAAAACTCAGTGAAGGTATCAAAGGAAGTTTAATAAATTATTAATGTTTTTAAAGTTATCTGAAAAGATATGATGCTGTATCTCAGTACTTTTCCAACAGCTACATCCTCGTTTGTACATAAGAAGTGAATAATTTGATATTTATTTGGCATTAAGATTTTTCGATTTGTTTGACCCCTAACTTATGGCTTATAAGAAAAATATTTAATTTAAGTTAAATTTTTTAATTATTCTTTCAAAACCATTTGAAAATTTGTGCCTCACTAATTTTTGCCTCAATGGATTCCTACGGTAAATTTCATAATCTTAAGAGATTGACCTTGCATTAAGATGCTTGTAAAACAAAAAGTATTAAATTTAGAAACAAAATTAAAAATTAATGAAAGGACTACTGGCAAGGAAAGCTGGCAGAAAATATTATTTTAGTAAAAGACACAACCAGACATTTTAAAAGGTAAAGAAACAATCAATTAAAGAGATTTCATTGTATGAGCAATTAAATGTTTTTGAAATTACTAAGCAAAACTTTGACATAAAACCTCCCCTTTCCCCCTTTTACTTGTAATATCAGTTTTTTGTACTTTAAGTATTATTCATTAACATAATTTGAGAAATTTAAATATAAAATATATTGTTGCGTGCGTACGGGTTCGTTATGGATTGAATGCACAAGTCGTTAAAAAGTTAACAAAAATGTATTCTTTCCACAAGAAATAAATCAAAATGCTGAAATATTTCTTCAGAGGTAGTCGCACAATATCACAATATCTCAAACGTTTAGCAAAACTCAATTCAAAACAGATAAAATAATTCTATCTCACAGCGAAATCGCTACAATCAATAAGAGCATTAAGTAAACAAACAGCAGTTCGCTTTAAACAGCTTCAACTACAAAAACAATTGCTACAACTACTGAGATGAGGTGTTTCAGTTAGGCTTTTATAAGCTTTTTAATTGTCAGTAGAACAATCGCAATTTTTCTGGATGGCAACAGTAATTACGAGATATTTATTTATTAAACATTAAATGCACTGCTCTTTTATTTTTATATTTTTTACACCTTCTTTCTTTTTATTTTTTAAATTAATATGTTCTTTTTATGTTAAATATTTCCTGCACTTCCATGTTTTGTCAGCTGTACCAGAAATACAATTCAAGTGAGTTTAAATAACGAGCAATTTTTTCGACGTAGCTTTCTCTTCAAAAATCGTCTGCGTTGCACGGGGAAATAAAAAGGAATTTTAATTACAATTCTAAATAAATAGCCAAATAAATGTGAAATTCGTAACAATATCATTTCTTAAGATTGTATTTTGCTATATTACACTGGTGTGCAAAAATTAAGGACGAGACGGTTTTTCAATATAACTTTGTACAAAAGCTTTCCAAATCAACACATTTAATACCGTAAGATCCCCAATACGTAAGAACATGAGTAATGTAAGCAACACTTACTAAAAGAGAAATCAGAGGGATAAAAAGAAGCTTTATTGAAAAAGTAGCATGGAACGCAATGCGACTAAAGGCCGAAACATCCCTGCGATGAGTCCGGTCTTTAATAGGGTCTTTAATAGCATCCGGTCTTTAGCTTAATTAATCTAATCCTCTAGCTTAATTAATCCGGTCTTTAATAGCTTAATTAAACATCCGGTCTTTAATAGGGGATATGATCTCCCCTGACTGCTAGGCAGGTTTCACATCATTTGTGCATGCTGGATATGTGGTTGTTAATGAGCTGTTGAGACACTGCTGCTCGTTCCTCTTTTAGCACTAATCGCAGTTTCGGAATCGTTACTGGAGATAAGTTTCGTGCTGCCACGGGTCTCCCTAGAAAGTTCCGTACACGCTTGACGGGATATAGATCCAGAGACCTTGCCGACCAATCCATGTGTTCAATATCTTCACTCTCCAACAGCTCTTCGACAGTAACTGTGCGATGAGGTGGAGCGTTGTCGTCCATGAAAAGGAACTGAGGACCCATAGCCCTTGTGAAAAGACGCATGTAAGGAAGAAGAATCTCGTTACAATAGCAGTCCCAGGTGACGAACCTCCTTGGGAGATATGAAGGTCGGTCCGGCTACCAAGCATTATGTCTGCTCGAACGAGAACTCCGCGACCTCCAAAACAGTCCCTTTTGATGATGTTGAAGGGGTTATTGCGTGTTCCCCGCTCTGTCCAGATGTGTATGTGTCTAGAATCGCAACTCAGACTAAATCTGCTCTCATCTGTAAAGAGTACTCGTCCCCATTCATTGTCTCTCCAATTCCGGTGTTCCCGGCACCACAGAGAACGCCTTCTCCGATGGGCAGGCGTTAGAGGTACACACCGTACAGGGCGTCGTGCAAACAGACCACCACCGTGCAGTCTTCTGGCCACGGTAAAACGCGATATCGGTCGTCCAGTCGCCTGTGTCGTGTGTCTAGCGATTTCTCCCGCTGTCTGCCGCCTGTTTCTTCCGGCCTGTAAGGCAATATACCGGTCATCTGCGGGTGTGGTTCCTCGTGGACGACCACTAATAAACCCCCGGATAGCTGTTCCTGTAGTTTGAAATTGTCTCCAAAGTCGTGAAACGATGCTGTGAGCAATTCCGAACTCTGCAGCCACATTTGTCACACTGCGGCCTTCCTCCAACTTCCCAGTGATTCGACCTCGGGTAAAAGCATCCAGATGTCGTCTAACAGATTGATTATTCGCCATTTCTCGCTGAGGCAGCAACTCGGTGTGATTTTAACTGCTATATGGTGTGCAATCTCTTTGCCAGAAATACTGATCTTACACCGACAACATGCTTTATACTACTCAGACATTCCCCCATTACGTCTACCTGCATATCTGCGCATGTGCTACCGTACATCACCTTACTTAATATCTTGATTGGTCTTTCTGTCTGCTCTGCCTCTTTGTTCAGCTGATATGCTAATTTTTCGACTTCGTCCTTAATTTTTGCACACCAGTGTATTCTTTGTAATTAATTTACGATTTCAATTATATGAACTCATTAATAAACCGATATAGCACAATTTTATTTCAGTATGTATTAATAGTCAGCAAGACAAATTCCTTCAAGGGTTTTCAATAAGGTTAATTCATTACCCATAATTTCAACCAGAAATAGCCATATTTTCTAAAACGGCCATTCCAAAGACGATCAAATTTCTGTAGAAACGTGGGCAATCGTCTTAGAGATGAAAATATCTAATTATAAAACGAGCATAAAACATCTGACAGAAACTAAAGAAAGAACGAAGTCAAACTTCTATTTACAGATAAGCAATCATTCTGGGTCTAATTATAATAGTTTCGTTTAAAATGTTGATATAAAACAAAACATAGAAGAAGCAATACACATTGTTGCACAGAAAAAAAAAAATAATATCAGCAGAAAAGAAAATTTTGCTACAAAAATTAACTAAACAACATAATATGCAAATAACTTATAAGGTTATTTTGATTACTTATAATATTTTACTTATTATTATTACTTTAATTACAAATAATATTTTAAAGTTTTAAGCATCGCCGAAAGATGCATAAATTTTGCTATTTTTATAGTTTACTTATTAAGTGCTTTGAAATACTAACAATAATATGTTAGCCATGTTAGCCCTCCCCCCCCTATCCTTCTTTACGCTGCGTAAATCCTGTTTCCTGCCAAAATTCGCTCTTAACGTACGGGTCGTTGCACATGGTTTTTGCCGGTGCCTGAAACAAAAGATGGCAATCTTAACAAAACCCTTGTTTGAAGCGTAATATTTTAACAAACTTCCTGTTTTTTGCATTTTTTCTAAAGCAAAGAACTGTGCAGCATACATAGTTACCATTGCGCAAACGGTCTTTTTGCAAGTATTATAAAGTAGGTTATGTAACAGAAACATCACGCAAAATTCATAAAATTAAAATTTTGGGCTACTAATTCTGTTTTTATAGCTTAAGTATAAATTGACAATATTTTTATATCTAAAATTACTACGTTTGTAATTTCACATAATTATTAAAAAATTGCATTCCAGTGAAATGGATTAGTAACTAAAATTTCCGCAACGTACGTAAACATACAGTATAATTTTATTATTTGCAATAATTAGTATCAAATATTTTTAAAGGGTATTCTCGTTTAGGAACTTTCAAAAGAAAGAAAATTACTTTTTAAATTAAAATTAAATGTATAATTTTGAAACTTTTACTGTATATTTATTAACTTTTTAATATTTAATTATATTTTTTTTATTTTAAGAAAGAACAACGTTCATTCATTCAAACCTTCAGATTGAGGCCCAGTAGATATCACAGTGACCACGATTGAAAGACATGTGGTCAGTGAAAAAATCAAAGTATGGCCCCGACTGAAAGACTTGTAATCAATGTAAAAATCAAAGTATTTAGTAAATAATAATCAGGTAGGTCTTGTTACCTGTCGCCCTGTATTATTTTAAAAGAAATTAAATAAGGAGAATGTGCATGAAGGTAGGTATGTTTCTCGCATTGTGAGAAAATGACGGTACCTAGAGCCATCAAATTTTGAATAACGTAATCCTCCCTCTAAACATGGTCACCTGGAAGACCGAATTTTGAATTTCGAATTTATTTTACTATTTATTTTCCATTTTGTAAAATTTTAAGAATCTTCGATTAACAAACTCAATGATTTCAAAGCGAGCAATGGCAACACTGTACGGAAAAGAAAAAAAAACGTTTTTATCTCCAGCGCGCGAGTCTGTCTATCGGAAATTCTAAAGGTATGATGTTTTTTAAATATTTTGTGATATTGTTGTTGAATTGAATTTTATGTGGTTTAAGTGCAAAGAACATGATATTTAATAAATAAAGGTAGCACACAAAAACGTTAAAATCTGAAAGCTTTCAGATTTTTTTTCCTGTTTATACGATCAAATCTTTTTTTTGTGAGGTTGATTGTTGACTTTTATTCGGTTTTAAAGTAGAGTGATAGAATACATATTTCAGTTTACGAGGTGGAGGCTGCCCATCGTACATATGAATGCGGCTACTTTAACGGAATTTCGGACGAGCTCAAAAGCAAAAACGTTATCGAAAATAAAGGTGACGCATAACATAAATTAATGGCAAGTAATTTAAAGGCAGTAAGGAAATATATAATACCACACTGAGAAAATGATTTCATTGGTTTTGAAACACATTTTGCTGACGTCACTAAGAATATAGTGGAAACCAGAACGCAGCTTGGTTTCAGTGAGTTAAATTCTCTCAACTTAAACCAAGTGAACACCATTAGAGTAGACCTGGCATGGACATAAGGCTCTCCCAGGCGAGTTATGCGGCTCCTGTGCAAATAAAATGCAGAAAGAGAAAATGTCATCACATGCTTAAAACAAACTTGCTCATGACTGCTCAGAATAAGACTTTTCTTTCCATCTGAAACCTGTTTCACTATTTTTAAAATGATGTAAATATGAACTTGTGGCTTCTGAGAATCTAGCTGAGGCTCTCGAAATTTCCTGAATTCCAACATGCGGCTCTTACCGACATGAAGTTTGGCCACCCCTGAACTAGACAGCGATTATTACCACAGATCAGATTATTAACATATATCAGCTTTCTCAAACTGTGGTCCGCGACCAAAAACTGGTCTTCGAAATCTACTTTGTGATCCTCCTATATTTTCAAAAATGTCCTGTTATTTGTAAAGGAAATTAACAAGACTACAACATTTCTTGCTGATGATATGTAGCTAAGTAAATTGCCTTGCCTTTCAAATGTGTTCTCAAAGCTAAATAAACTAAATCTCTGTCGACTCAATTCTTCGACTGTTCTCAATGCATGTGAGAAATTAAAGAGATCTGAGAGAAAAGTTGGTTTGTGAGTTAGTTGTGTAAAACAGAAAATGTTTTCACTATAGAGATTAGATTCGTTTTTAGGGAAAATTATATCGTTCTTGGTAAAGAATTATGTGTTTCCGTCATATAATAATATGAAAATTTCAACTATTCATTATCCCAATTCAAATTATGATGATTATGTATGCAATAACTTTTCAATACATAATTATACATATTTACAACTGTAAATCATAAATATAAGTTTATATTTCTATAATATGCATTTATAGGGTTTGAAGATAATCATGTCATTAAATTCTCTCGAAACTGTAATTTTCTTGTTTGAGACATGATTTTGCTGAAATCATTGGTCAGAATTTCAAGAAAACGTGACTAGTTGTTGTATGCCCGAATAAAATGACAAACTATTTTACGTAAAAAAAATATTCAGTTCGGGGGTCTCAAAAATTAAATATTTTTTTAAGAAAATATAATTCAATTATTTTAAAGTAGATAATTTTAATTACACATTATTTTTCTAATTTGAAAAAAAAATCAACTACACTAGTTATTTGCGTATCTATATAATACTGCGAGCAGTACATATTACAATTTTACGTTTATGATGAAGACGGTATTTTATTTCATATAAGATATTTTAACACCTGGAACATGAAGAGCAAAAGGAAAATACAACATCAAGGACATTGAAAATAAGTATAAAAATTCTATGATCATAAACCAGTTAGTTAAAAGTATTGAGCTGAAAAATGTGTTACTTTTTCGGTGATTTTGATGTTAGGTACCGGACTCCTTAAACAATACTTAGGAACTGTGTGATGTTGTAGGATCATTAGATCATTTTGAAACAGGAGATGTGAAAAATGTGCAATGTCCTCGCCGGGACTCGAACCTAGACCTCACGAATACTCGCGGAGTGTGCTACCATTACACCACAAAGGCATGCAGAAAGGGAAAAAATACCTTGTATACTCCCTCTTAAAGGGCGATTGGGTATTAGGGGACCCAATCGCCAAATCCTGGTGGTGGAGAATCATCATTCACCACCTTTTCAGTTCGAACGCGAATGTAGAGACATAAGGTATTTTTTATGCTGCAGACGTAAAAAATGAACAATGTCCTCGCCGGGACTCGACCTGGATCTTTCGAATAAGCGGCGAGTGTGCTAATCGTTACACCGCGAAGGCATGCTGGAAGGAGGGGGGGAACCTTATAATGCCATGTGAAATGAGTTATTTTTTAGAGTTACTACTAAAGCTCCTTGCGACGTTAAAGAAAAAAATGTGCTTTACAGGCTGCACATACTTTTATACTTTTGAACTAACTAGTTCAAGCTTTCGTTAGCCTTTCGTTAAATTTTCTGAAAAGGCAGCGAACCCACTTTGCATATAATCCTCTTAAAGATCGAAAGGCGTATGAAATCTGTAAATAGTAGAGTATATTATTGGAAAACAGCACGTTTATTGTTACATAAACACACTTTTGCTAACAGCACATAATTGATATTATTTATTATACCAATGAAAACTGTGTGCCCTTCTTTAGAGAACAACTTTCGAAATACCGTTATTGCAAAAACTTCTTTCAGATCTACTCATAGACTCTTGCAAACACGCATCCTTAATTTCAAACCAAATTTATGAGAAAAAGGGCATCAGGAAACCAAAGTTTATGCAATTCTAAGTTATTTATCTTCATCATTTATGCAAGTCTAAATGAGACCACTCTTCCGTACTACGCAAATGCGTAACAGACACGAAAGATTCAGTTTTTCTTTTCTTTCTAGCTTTGGTCTAAAAATACTTTTTTTAAATCCAAAGACGGACAATTACCTATTCATCATTGGCCACTCCTAAGGCCAGAAGTCGTAGCCATTTTACGGTCTAAAAATACGTAACGGCCCTTTATTCCTTTTTCTTCACTTCAAGTATAATAAATTCGTTGTTTACCTTGTAATTGCAATATTTGTGTATCCAGAACACATATGCTTCAATAATACACATGACAGATATACCACTCGAGCTGGGAGAAGGAATAGTCAAACGAGACAGCGAAAATCACTCAGCCATGATGCTAGCCGACAACATCTCAACACAACAATCCCGTTTCAGGTGATTAAGTACTTAAAAGAGAAGAAAATAAAAAGTTGTTAAGGAGAATTTGAGACGGAACCTCATGATTGCGTGATAAAAATTCGTTCGTTGGAGAACCGGTTCAGTAACGGCGCCTTACGTTGAGCTCATCCCTTCGAAACTTTAAATCAAAACAAGACACCTTAATGAAAACTGTAATAGACCTCAGATATACATTCACCTGTCAACTTTGTTCTTTATTAGCCCTAAGGAGCGTTAGCTCAAAATGGCTATTAATTTCGTTTTGGTATTTTGCGTCAATTCACTTTTCAAACTGTTGCCACCAAATATTACAGCCCTGTATTATATTTAAAAAAAATTAAATAACGAAGAATTTGCATAAATGTATATATGTTTCTCGCACTGTGATTAAACAGAGGTACCTACAGCCATCAAATTTTGAATAACGTAATCTTCCACCGAATATGGCCATGCGGAAGCCCTGATTTGGAATTTGCTTTATTATCTTTCTCATATTTTATCAGACATTAAAGAATTTTACATTAACAAACTCAACGATTTTAAAGCGAGAAATGGCAACACTGTACGAAAAAAAAATATTTTTATCTCCTGCGCGCGAGACTGTGTATCGGAAATTCTAGTCTTGGCATATATTTCATTCAAAACCACACTTTAACCTATGACTCAAATGCATTTAGAAAATTGTGGATGAACAGTGATTTAATTAACAGGAGAATATATAGAAAATTTATTCAAGCCCTACTCCTTTCCAATTGAGAGACAGATAATAATAAGAAAATGACAACGAATAGGATCTAATTAGGTTTATGTAAGTTAATTTTTTTTTTCAATTATTTCAAATTATTGGAATAGTATGCTTTTCATTAAGGTTAATTTACTTTACGCTATTCGCATTTTTAAGCATAAAAAATATACCTGAATGGTTAAAACGCGGATTAAGACTTAATTAAAAATTTTGATACGATTTATTGTAAAATATCTTATTTTTTCTCCTGAGTTCTGATGTCAAGAAACAGCTTTCTCTCTTCTTAACTTTCTTTCATCTACACTTTCATTCGAAATCATGGAAGAAAAAGAATAAAAAATTATGCAAAATATGCCTTCATCACAGTACACAAAGAAAAACTTGCAATTTCTAGTTGGCAAATAATAACCAGTCTTCAACATTTCATTTATCACAAACGAAATTCAGAAAGCCCATCAGCAGTTGAGCAGTAAAATAGTTGAATACTGGTAGTTCGACCGCGACTCAAATCCTGATGAAGGAGGTGACTGCATGGGAATTTTCGTGGTTTTCCCATGAGTAACGGGAATATGGATCAGTTTCCCCTAAAAAGTCCTCCACGAAAGCATCCCTTTTTCTACACTATAGCTCTACACTGCTTTGCTATAATCTTAATAATCCAATACATAATTTACAGAGTATAAAAAAACTTTTGAGTACGCCTGTTTGGTATCTTAATGGAAAGAACAAAACATATCGAATGATGAAGGAGGAAAAAGATTTTTATAATCACATATATTATGCAACTTTTTATTACAAATTACGGAAGAAAAAGGCAATCCTACATAAACTACGAATTCCATCATATATTTTCTGAACGAAACACTGTTTAGTAAGAACTGAAAAACAATCGAAAAAGGAATTATCAGGAAATTACTGAACCATGAGGTATTGTTTACGTTTTGATTCTGTTCAGACTTAAGCTGCAGGTGTAATCCGGTCATGTTTACCATACTCGGATTTATCGAATTAGTTTGCTTCCGACATATTTGTTGGCTACTTACAAGGTATTTTCCATTTTTAAATGGAATTCAGTTTCATACCTGAGCAGAGTTTCGAGATAAGTTTCACTCTCAAGAGTTAACCCAGAAATTTTACAGAATCATGCGATCTAATGACAGATGATTTCCGGCTAGCATGTTTTGGAAATAATGATATGATTTCTCCAATCCACGAAAATTTAGCAAACTTTTTGTAGAACATTCTGACTGCATATCACTTACCTAACTTAGGTAAGTAATACAAACTTGAGAAAATTAACTTTGTAAAATTTAGTCATAACAAAATAATAAAATAAAATAATAATTTTTTGCTTATTTATGTTAATTTTTAATTAAACTTCTACATTGTTTTACTGTTAATACATGCTTAGAATGGTAAATGTGATGAAATATTTCAAGCAGATAATATCACTTTATGGCTCATTTACGTTTTGAATTTGTTATGAAGAATGCAAGTTTTTTAAAAAAAGTGAAAGCAAACACTTAGCTAGGAAAAAAGAGGAGGAAAGTGTAAAGTGTTTCCTTAGTTACTTCTTAAAGAATTTGTTGACAAATATACATGCATTTAACATCAAGTTAGCAGTGAAAGAAAAATTAATTTTATTCATAACAGACATTTCTCATCTGCCACTGTCTTCCTATGTTTCTTTACTTCCTTTTTTAGTAAACCGATTTTACTAATACACTGTTATCTCAGCAGAATATTATTATAAAATCCTAAACAGCAGTAAAAGATTCAGAACTTTGAATGAAATGCATGATCATTGCAAACAAAAGAACCAAATATTTTTTATGAATAAAGTATTGAAAATGTGGATTAATTATTGACACCTTTATATTTAGCTTATTGTGAATTTAAAATACGTTATATTGAGTAATAATTGCGGGACTGTTCTAATGCCATAAGTTTATCCCTGATGTGCATACACTTTATTATAGTTAAAATAAGCATCTTCATTGATTCTTCACTCAGATTTTAAAAAAATTTGAATTTAGAATGGAGGTGTTACTGTGAAGAACGCATAAAAAATTACAGTAAAATACACTTGATTTTTAAAGAATTAATAAATAAATCTGTATCCAATAAAATGAATGAATAACGGTAAACCCCTATGATTACCTTAATATTTGAGTCTAAACATATTTTCAGCATTCTGAAGTTTTCCCATTGCCGTAAATTCATATTCACTGTGAAGGGCATAGTCTTGATTGAGATTACATAAAATGATTAACAGAATACATAAAAATTATGCAGTGAAAGAAGTCTATTTAAACAACAGCACTTTTAATGAATATTTACGGTTCTTTTCCGAACGGACGGATGTAATGCAGATTATCGATTATTGAACGGAATAGTGCAGGGGGGACTAATCCAAAATTGTGGTTAATCTAATTACAGTTAAAAAAACATAGAAAAGAGGAATAACCTATATTGTAATTAATAGGCAAATGAGGGAAATACTGTTTACATTTTATCTATATTTTCAAGTTGTTTAGCTTGTAGAATAAGTCCATTTGGTTATGTAAATTAAGTTAACAATCCTGATTGATATTGTGACCAGCGATGCTGGCTGCCGCATGATTTAACCCGGGATCGAATCCTAGGGTAAGCTAGGATGCTTCTAAGTGCCTTTGTGGCATGGAGGCACTAAAAATATATGGTCAGCTTAAGTCCTTTCGAATGGTTTGTTGGTAAGGTAAGAGGGGTGAAAGACCTTAAAAGCTGTCCCCAGGGTGATTCTCGTTAAAACTGGGACAGAGCAAGGCAAAATCATACTGTCACCTATAAGGTTCCCGAGCCCGTGTTAACGACAGGCCCTATCCTGAGGTCCTACCCAGGATAAAATTCGTGGACTTGTTCTAATGTTACTCTCAAACGAGAAGTTGCAACAACAAATCAATAATCAAAACAAGAACACACTTCAAAATAGAAACGACAATGTTTTTTTTTTATATTATTCTTAAATTTTATCCGATGGAATTTTCATACTTCAAAGAGCTTATTTTAAAGATTTAACAATTTACTTTTAATCGCTGATTTAGCAATGTATATATATATATTGACAATTAAATTATTTAATATTGTAGATAAAAACAACTCCTACATGTTGTTATATTATTCCACGCATTTTCTTCCTTTTTTTTTTGTATTTACCATAAAAATATTGTTTTATTATCTGCAACAGTAATATTTCTATCGTTCTTCAATAAACAAACTAAACTTTTTTTTTAGACGAGACCCTGTTCATTGTATAATTCCTTGACTTCAGTTGCTTAAAATATATTTCTGTTCTGATGTTTAGAAACTTAACAACATTTGTGCATTTTGATTATGTACAGATTCATAGAGCATCATCACATTTATATGCTTCATATATGAATTTGGTTTTAAGTTTAGTAATAAATTTAGCAATAATTGTGTATATATTTAACATACTATGTCTTTCAAAAGTATTCTTATAGCATATTTTGTTGACCAAAAAAAAAAAATACCCATCGGTTTAAACCAGTACTATAGCTTCGATCTTCTTTAACCATCGGTTTATGGAAGGAGGGATTGCGACTTTTATCTAAGACCAGTGTTTTTGTAATCCTATTCTGTTTATAAACTAAAACTCCATTTTCGGAGAAGGCTGCAGTCTCTTCAGCTTTTCCCTAAATACGGCCTTGGTTATAACTCACATAACAAAGATTTATTTGGGTCTCTGAAAAGAAAGTCTAATGGCTCAAGAAACAGCAAACTTTATTGATATATATAAATATATATATTAATAAAATAAATGAAATATAAGCTATTAAATAGGATTTTAAATCATTCAGTTTCCTAAACACCTACAGCTGTAATCTGAAAACTTGAATTAAAATCTATCATACCAAACAGCAACTCTGAGAAAACCGGCTATTTATAAGGCAGCATAGAAATTAAATTTAAGGTAACATATTTAAGGCAAAGCATCACAATAGCAGGCAACATAACGCAACACAATACAACATAAGAGTTTCGTAGACATTTAAAAGTTTCGATACAGCATATTTTTAATGCACTGTTTAAAATCAAATCTAAAACGTAATAGTACACTGTTATAGCATCTAATATGTCTTTGTAACTCGTCTGTCTTTTTATAGTATGTAAAAAATTTAAATTCTCTTGAAACATTTAAAAGGATTTTACGGAGTTTAATGCACTATTGTTAAACCAATGATTTTCAAACTTTTCTAAACTAGGAAGTCTTTGTATTACATAATTATCACCAAGTTAAAGGGAATAATTATTTTATAAGCCTCTAGCATAGAGTTTTGTTATGAAACTTGATTAACTCTGCAACTCTTGAAATATTAAATTATAAAAAGTAATTAATAATACGAATATGAATTCTTTCATATGTGGGAATTACAAAAGCAAAGAAAGACATATTTATTTCTTTTACAAATGATTAGCATAGTTATGAATAAACTAACAAGAATAAACAGCAGTAGCACATCGCTGCAACAAATATATCACTAAAATGCGATAATTTATTTTTTAAATCAAATATGACACTGCATATCCCATATAATGCTATTTTTGTTTCTTTTCTAACTGCTATAATGTATACTATTTATTTTACTAAAAAAAGAAATTAATGTATTTGAATAAAAAATTTTTACATTGTTCCAAGTTCATTTAAATTGTCCTTGAAAAACTAGCCTATTTTAAACTTCCGCGCTTTTTTTTTTTTTGGTGCTAGCGTTGCAGTTATGTCTGAAACACCACCCAAGGAGTGGTGGCGTCCATTTTTCGGAAATATTGAAATGAAAAACGTCAGTTGCATTTAGAGCTGAGACTTCAATTAAACATGAGTTAAACTTCATATCAAATATCATATATTACAACCATACATTTCCTCATTAGGATGCATAATTAGCTAGGAAAAGTAATATGTTGGGATAATCAACGATTTTTTACCAATATAATGTAAAATGGCGCATAAAATTAAATATTTTATATATGTAAATGAGAATAAATTCGAACAAAAGAGGGATGTTGCTATCATTCTTGAAACAATAACTTGTATAAGGAAATAATTGAGAATTACAATCAAATATATTTTGCCTTATAAAAATAGATGAATATAATAAATGCTCTTTAGCAAATATTTAGTTCAAAGAGGCTATGTCCCTGAAGGACTATTGTTTTCCTTTCGGCATTTTGCGTCCGAAACATTAAATATCGGTTCACTTTTCAAACTGTTGCCACCAAATATTGCAGCCCTGTATTATATTTAAAAAAATTAAATAATGAAGAATGTGCATAAACGTATGCATGTTTCTCGCATTGTGATAAAACGCCGGTACCTAGAGTCATCGAATTTTGAATGACGTAATCCTACTGCGAATATGGGCATCTGGAAACCCAAATTTGAAATTTGTTTTATTATCGATTTCATATTTTGTAAAACTTTAAAGAATTTTTGATTAAGAAACTCAAGGCTTTCAAAGCGAGCAGTGGCAACGTTGTACAGAAAATTTTTTTTTTATCTCCCGCGCGTGAGACTGTGTACCGGAAATTCTAAACATATGCTCAATTTAAAATTATTCTGCGATATTGCTCTCGAAATGAATTTTATGGTTTAGTTGCGAAGAACATGATATTTAATAAATAAAGGTAACGCACAAAACGGTAAAAAAAAAAACTCCCCTTTGGGCGTAATGTAAAATCTGAAAGATTTCAGATTTTTTTTATATATAACAATAAATAATACAAAACGTTTAGTAAAACAGAAGCTGCATCTATTTCTGCAAGAAAATAATTATGCTAGAAATTACCTTTATAGTCTTGTTCTAAGTAAATTCATTAATAATTACAACAGTCTGAATCTTTTGTAGGAATTTATCCGTTATAAAAAGAAGCAGCTGTGAAATAAAATTTACGAAATCCTAATGCCTTCCTAAAGTGGACAATAAAATGTACGTAAATTTTCAGGTGTCAGTATGTTTTCCTGGTAATTCAAACTGAAATCGTGATAATGCAATTTCAAATATTAAATCATTACGTCGTCTTGTATGTTTCTCTGCTGAATGGGTTTAGTAA
The DNA here is from genome assembly GCA_000611955.2 of Stegodyphus mimosarum. NCBI lineage: Eukaryota > Metazoa > Arthropoda > Arachnida > Araneae > Eresidae > Stegodyphus > Stegodyphus mimosarum. The sequence goes on along the minus strand of KK117622.1, from coordinate 10,060 downwards.
TTTATATTTAAAAGTAAAGTGTATTTTAAGATAGTGTTTATATATTTTATATGAAAGTTTTCTCAATGAGATAATTCAAATTATAACAATTTTAAAGCAAATACATTTATAGGTGATATAGCATTTACATGATACAAGCGTTTATAGTATGCAGTTCGAACTTTTACGAGTTAAAATTTATTTTTAATGTTCACTATTCTTAAGATGTTATGATTTTAATCTTAATTGCGTATTTTTTTATATATGGGCTTGAATATATAAAAGTTAAACTAAACGATATGTGTTTGAAATTTTGATTAATAAATTTTTATTATAAAAATATAAAAATTTATAACTTTCATAAATATTTTTTTCTATAAAAAATGTCACATAATTTCCTGATGGATACACTGTACGTATAATTTGTTTGGAGTAGCAACTTTATAATGGCTCATATTAAAATATTACTAATACTTTTCCATTGAAAATAATGAAATTATTTTTCTTTGGACAATATTTTTCTTTTTACACAGTTTTAAATTACTTGTTTCAGAGACAAAAGAAAAATAAATAATAAAAGTAATAGATACGCATATCAGGAAATTCATAAATTAAAAAGAGAAATAACTGTTAAAATATTTCAATAAATTCTAGATACCAGATCCCAACAATAATTATTTTAATTTCGAAAGAAATCTCATCTATTATCAAATTATCGTAAAATTTTAACCATGCATATCAAAAATAAATAATTTCGTTGAATATACTACTAAGCCTTCCAATCTAAACTAAGCGAAGTACTGAAACCATTCTCAACCAGCAACTGTCTAAGGTTGAATTTTCCCTAATTTTATTGCTTTCTGACACTTGGGATGATATCAGAAGATACATTTTGAACAGCAAAAATAAAATAGCTGAATAATGATTAGTTAAATATCCTATAATTATAAAATAAATGTTTTTACAATAGAATTTTTCTAATAATACTTACTTATTGAGAGTATGTAAAATTTCTGCTAAATCTGTATCGAAATACTTGAACTGTAATCCTTGGAAAAAACAAGGAAATTTCAGAAAATAGTCACGTTCAATGCAGTTTGTTATTTTGCTACATCCTTGGAGATGCTACGTTTTACTGTTTTCAGCACTAAAGACTGTTGCTTCATTAAAAATAATTCCACCATTAGGAAGTTCATCCAGAAAACAATGTGTGAGAAAAAAGAATTAATACGGCGAACTTGGAAACAATACGGTGACGCGCAGGGCACCACACCTCATGTTTTTCACGATTTAACAATCTGTTCACCTTTTTCCCAAAACAAACCAGGTCAGTATACTATGGAAGAGTGGACACATGGAAAACTGGAATTAGGAATTCATTATTTCTGTGTACGTATCGCAGTGTTTACTCTTCTCAGCCTGCAATGTTTGGAATCGAGATTCAAAATGGGAGGCGCATGCGCACGAGAACGCTAGACACGTGGTTTAAGCGACACGCACTACCTGTAAGTTGAATCAACGCCTACGTCACGTAACCGTCATTTTTTTTATTAGCATCAAAGGGAGTATATACAAACGTCGAAATGTATTGCCCTATTAGGTAGCTAAAAATACGCGTAATTTGTGGGCATACATACCATGTACAATTCGGGTTTCGTTCATAATTTACTCGGACTACAAAAGAAAATTACAGGAGTAACAGAAGTATCAATTTATGAATTTATTAAAAACATTTTCTACAGGAAAATGTATTTCTTATCAATGTAAAATTATTTTCTTGTATTTCTTATCAACGTAAAATTATTTTAAATAAAGATTTAAGCATAATGTGGCCGATTATATTTTTTCCCGAATACTTGATTTCTGAATTATGCGTAATTAACATACAAGATCTATTTATTTTCACAACTCCAACAGATATTATGCAAAATTCAGAAATGCAAAGTCTCTTATGATAGTGAAGAAAAAGAAAACATCTTAGAGTTCAAACATTTAATTACTGTTCTATGACTGTAGACTCGGATTTCAGTTTAATTTCTTAAAATCAATTGACGCTTCAAAACTATAGAGCTCGGAAATAAAATTTCATTCTGAGATATCAAGTAGGCTTAAAATGACTCTAAACTACAGATATTTGAGAATTCACAATTATTTTTAAGGCAGGCTGATAATAATATACAAAGCATTTTCCTATAGGAAAACTTTTTACAGTTCTAATCATCTCTAGTCTCAGTAAAAAGTATTATTACTAATTTATTGCTAATATATTTTATTCGAGGCAGCAGTATTTTATCTTTTCTTGTATTTCATATTATTCAATAATAGACATAATCAAAGTCTCTCCATGTATTATAGCCTATGCTTTCAGGATAGCATAGGTTATGCTATCCTATTTGTAAATTCCACTGAAAAAAAAACATATGAATTGAGCCATGATTAATGCAAACAAAGGCAAAATTAAAGAGAAAATTTAATTTAATATGGATGTGAAGTAAGGTGGACGTTTTTTGCGATAAGATCATAACACAGTATATATCTTTAAAATTTTATGAGTAGCTTTAGTAGAAATGAGAAATCTGGTAAGAAATACTCATTATCAGTGTTCTGTCCTTACTAGATTCGGATAGATGGCATTATCATCGCGCCAAAGCCAAGTGCCAGTTAATTCTTGTAACTCATCATGAACAGATGCGTACCTTGAAGCGTCAAAAGGGCAAAATCCTATAGCCCCTTCTTAAATATGTATCTTTCTTCATAACATTATTTTGTGTTGTCATCGTAATAAATGTTGTGTGTGAACTTTTCTTAATCCTTGGAGTAACGTACCGACCACATATAATCTACACCCTGTAACCACGCCTCTGGAAAATCATGAAGTGCAGCATGACCGCTCAATCAGTTTAAAGAAAGAAAAGCAATGTTAATTAGTTAAGGCTAAGCACACAAGGGTTCCTACCTGAGAGAAGGATGTTCTCGTAGAGGAATTTCTAAAGGAAATTGGGTAGTGTTTGTCTTGCAAATAAAATACCACTAGAAAATACTCATGCAGGCCAGCCCATTCTTCGGGACTCAAACCTCGGATTGAGTTAGTATTCAGGGGTCTTAGCCTCTCAGCCAGTGATGAGTTTAAAAAAAGAAAAAAAAAACCTTTATGCTTTATGTTTCGCACATGACTTTATTGTATTCCATGTTGCTATTTAGTAAGCATCTGGTGATGCAACATTATTTTATGCAGCAATTCTGTGACCTACCTTTCAGAAACTCTGGCATACATAGCAGAAGTTCGCTGGTCCAAGCAGTTATTCGCATTTATTTACAGAGCTCGTTCTTACTGCTAGACCAAGCCGCAGGAAGGATCATCTCTTTTCCAAAGTACTGACAGATCTTCCTCCACAAAACTCAATTTTTGACTGACTATGGTCCCTTCCCTACTCATTTCCCTAATTTAAACCCAATGACAGATACTTATGTCACTGTAATTAGTAAGGTACTCGACGTAATTCGTGTATAGACCACTATATCTTCAACTGCTCAATGTCTACTCAACCCAACCTCAAGCAACCCATTGACCTGCTTATAGAAAAAAGTTGCTGAAAACCAAGAATGTTCAGGGACAATTTGCGATCACTTGTTCACTTGTAACCTTTGGGCAACAATCTATGCAACACATTCACAACAGGAAAATTAGCGACCCTTAAAGAATTCTTTCACCTCTCAATCTCACTACCGATTAATAATCATTTTTCATGTTTTAACTGTCACTACTGGATAATTCTTACCAGTTATACTTCTGTATTTCATCATGTCAGCTCAGGCTGTCCTGCAAGTCGCTTTGTATATTTGGGTTTTCCCTTTATTAATTTTAATTTATTTGTTTTACTTCAAATTTCATCAGCCCTGTTTCTTGAACAGTATCCTACCCAAAAATATATATGATTCCAGTGTCAGAGTGTCACCATAATTCCATACAGTCCACGGGAAGGAACCATTCCGGCGGCATCCGGTCAGTCAAGTATCAAAGAAAATTTTACTTGAAAAAATAATGGCTAAGATATAAACTAGGAGTAGCAGGCCAAGAATGTGATGAAGGACATTATCGTAATTTGGTAGCTGCATTATATTATATGGTAATATCGATCTTATCCAATGTAGACATTTTAAAAGCTTCTTCAGAAAACGTTAAAAAAAGAAATTTTAAAATGACAAAACTATAAATGAATCTACTAAAGACAGACGTCATGGAATCGCAGTGCTCTGAGATCAGAGGCAAAGGCGGCCCTGTACACATCGGAAAAAGAGCTTAAGTACATATATTTCAAAAACAAAAGTAACTCATAGATGAAAGATTATTACTGACTATGATTTGAATTTGTCCATTGTTTAAGAATGGAGAGCCAAAACGAGAATGCTTCCACTCTCAGATTAAAGAATGTGTACAGGAATATCAGGCTGTTTGATTTGCATTAGAATGCAAAATAATTTAGTAACTATTATTAATAATTATTCAAAAATGAATATATGCGGCCACATGTAAACAGTTATTGAGGAGTTGGCAGGAAAAAAAAACAACAGAAAAATTGCTTCCACAGTGAAATCTGTATGTCAGTCCCCCATAGCATATATGACAGCCTCTTAAGGTTAGACCAAAATTGCTTCATCCTTGACGTTTTGGGCATATTTCTGCAACGCAAAACTCTTGATACAATTTAATGATATTCACACTCACGAACTATGACTTTTGTATATATTAATATAAAGAAATCAACATATTCATTTAAATTTATGAATTACGTCTAGTTATATTCACAGATTGTCAAAATAAATCTCGGCAAATCTTATACAAATTTTGTAAAAATGCATTCTATAAATATTGTAATAACACAAAAGTCATTGATATTGCAAGCTCTGTAAAATTTATAAAACACAATGAATTTTTAAATAAATGTGGCTTTCACCTAATGAGCATAAAAGCTGAAAGTTTATTTGGCGGTACAACACCTCATTTCGTGGAAACCAACTTTCTAAGCCTGCAGCTGCATTTTCGTCAGATATTAAAAATTCAAAAAATCATTAAAGCACACACGAGCTTAATGCTAATTTATCAGAGATGCAGCAAAAATACTTTTCAGTGAAAATAAAAAATATTATACCGGCTAATTACATTATCCGGTTATCTTCAAAACGATATTATTTCATGTCTATGAATAATTCTTTTTGAAGTAACCAATCTTCCATTCTGTAGCAGATCCTCGACCTTGATTCCTTTCCCAAATATCAATTTTATGGCCTTGCAATTCCAATTATTCTATTAACTCACTTTGCACATAACCGCAAATTTCTAGAAATCGAATAATTAGATCTTGCTTCTGAAGAGATTCAAAGAACATAACTGATTGCCGTCTAGCCTAATATTAGCATAATTAAATCTTCAGATGGAAAAATGTTCTGAAAAGAGTTAACTGTCGACACAGTGGGTTCCACATCGTTGTACATGTAGGAGAAGGAAAAGATCATTACTTTGCATTGTGGCTTATTGACATTCAGACCTATAATTTTCTAAGATAATTCCGCTCGTTTGAAAAAGATCCCGCAAGCAATCTAGAAAGCTATAATTTATATTAAGCACCTTAGGAAAGATTTTGTTCTATGCCATTGCTCTTTATTACACTTTGCTTCCGTTCATAATTCTATCGATGTTTCAAGGCTTCTTATTTAGATTAGCATTGGGTAACTTTAAGGCACCTCATAATAAAGCTACAGATCAAGTATCTAGCATTTTTATGTAACTAATTTTGGGGAAGGTTAGATTAGAACAGGTTATATGCATATTTTAAGCTAAAGGTGTTTTGATACTAGAAAAAAAAAAGAAAGTTTTAGATTACAAATTTTTTCTAAGGAATAATTATGATTTTCCTTTAGTTATTTAATTTTTCAACCTAAATAAAATTCTACATATAATAAGCAATAAGTGTGTCTTTCTCTTAATTGATCTTATTTATTAAGTTGATTTTTATTTTGAGTGCTCGCTTTCGAAACGAAATTGTTTTTATACACGAGTTAAGTATGCAAGTATTTGAATCAAAACAATATACTTATAACTTGATTTAAAAATAACTGAGTATTTTCTTCCTTAATTCAACATTTAAAACCTATTTATTACGTATGAAAGAAAGATTTTTTAGTAAAGGAATGAAATAAAAATGAACTAGTAAACAAACCAAATATAAATGAAAACAGTAAGTGCTAAGAATATTTAAGCACAGTTTACATGATTGCGATTGCAGAAATAGCATCAAAAAGTGTCTATCTTTATGTGCTCTTAATTAAATATAATATATTATAATATTAGATATAATTATATATTATTATATTGTTAAATCTTAATTAGATTTGTTAAATTATTATTAATTATTATGTACTGAAAATTTTATATGCGAATATTCTGAATATATTCTGCACTAAAACTAGACTTCCAGCAGAGAATTAAATTTTAATTCATATAAAAGTTTTCGATTTCATTACTTTTTAAGGATAAAGGCATACAAAATATATGAATATACAAATAAAATTTTTTTTAGAGTTTAATGATACCAAAATTAGCTTAAATTCAGTAAGCGTTACAGATAACCAATCACAGATTCAAGAGCAATTTTAAGGCATTTTGAAGTACTTCAGATATTAAAATGCGGAAGAGAAAGTATCATCTAGACGTTTTAAAAATACGCAATATCATGCTTCACTGTTTCCATGAAAAACATCTAATAATATTCGATGTAATATCTGGCCATTGAATATGATTATTCATTCTAAATTTTACTAGAAATTTTAATTTTACTACGAAATGCCATGATATCGTATTATTTCCATTAATATTCTCTTGTGATGATGGGATGACTTGGAATTTCTTAGAGATTTATTGTATAACTATTTAATATCAAAATTACAGGAGTGCTGGAGCTCATGATATTATCTTTTCTTCAGAGTCTAGATAAATAATTATTTAAAGTAGTCTTTTTTTATTCGGAATTTAAAAGTTTTACCAAAACAAAATAATAAATAACTCGTTTTTCTGATAACAATTATATGCAAAGTAAGATTTCGATTTTTGCCCTTGATAATCGCAGTTTAATTTTATTATAAAAATACTGTACAGATTTAAATATAAATATACAAAGAAGCTTCGATTATTCGAACTTTCGTAAGTTTCGGTAACTCGAACAGAAATCTGAATTCAGTTAAAAACTTTTAACTTTTCTCGATAATTGAATTTTTGATAATTCGCAACTTTGCTCGGCTTTTGGTAACTTCGGCTTATCGAATTTCAACTGTATGTGTAGAATTTGCACAAAGCGGTGGTGAGTCTTGAGTAAATTAGATGAAAGGAAGCGTATTTTCCTCTAAAGACAATTTTGAATTTTCTCTATGGAGTAGTGTTTGTGTGAATAAAATCATTCATTAATAATTTCATCACTTGATACAGATGTGCAAAGAAGTTGACCGTTTTTCCTTTATGTAATTTAAAACGAAATCCTTTGGAAAATCCTTTCATGAGAGATGTGTTCCTAACGTAGATGTGATTTCTTTGTTTTGTTGTCATCAGGAACTTGCGTACACCTAATAAATCTGAATATCTGCAATGGCATCTCAGAACTTGCAAACTTCAACAGAATTGGTTTTCTGATAGTTTAATCACATGTAATGATAAATAAAATACCAAAACATTAAGCGCAAGTAATTGTTGCTGCTTAATAACACCAGATAGCAACAATTTTAAGTTCCGAAGCAACTTCAGCCATTCGACGCTCTACTGAGGAAATTAATTCTGAGGGGATATCAAACCAGGTATTTACAATGCTCCTCCGTAACGCAACAGCAATATTGTTTGTTGAATGTCGCTGAAAAGCATATAGTGAGGCCTGTGTAGCGTCTCATACGTGCAAAGTAGACTTTAAATCTGACAATTAATAGGGCCAATTAAATTTTTAGAAATCGGTAAATTGTTCCCTGAGAAAGTTTCGTCGGCGATAGTTTGTATTAACAATATCCTTCTGACGCAAACATCGTCCATAAAACTCCTGGTGCGGAGCGAAATATATCGTCCAACCAGATCGCACATTACCAATCATTCTTTATCAACTGATGATGTTTCCTAACCCATATGAAACTCGTTATCAGATTCCATGGTGTGGTATCCATGTTACCCGAATGTTATCAAATTCTTTGAAGTGCAAACAGTACGTGCAACAGTAAGTTGATTAATGGCTTGAGTTACTCCAGAATTCAAAAGAGATGTGATATGATAAACTGCTTCCGTTCATTGAGTGATTATCCTCCTTTCAAATCTTGGCATCACTTTCCGATGTCCACGCTATTCATTAGTAGTTGATGTTTGTCCAACATATTTATATTATCAATAGATTTTAGTTAGTATCAAAGAATCTCAAGAACAATGTGACATTTTTTGTTCCCTACGGTTTGCCTAAAGTCAAATGCTGCAAGATCCGGCACACGATCCAGGCCAATCAAATTTACACTAAAGTAAATCTCTAAGATTTAAGATATACTCTTTATTCAATTACAATTATTTATGTTGCAAGAAACGTGCCTTGAAATTAAAAACAGTACCTGAAGATTTATAATTTCAGTTTTTAAATACAGACAAGTTTCCGTTAAAAAATTCTACCTCAAAGATTTGTACACATCGTTTCTTACATTTTCTATAAACTATGCGTATCTGTCCTAACACTGATTGATGTGCAGATAATATAAATAAGTAAAGACACAAATGAAACTATCAGCTCATTTTAGGAATTGAAATGAGAATCAAAATATTGAAAAGCAAGTTACTGGTGCACTGCTTAAGGTAGCGTTCAACGAAACTGGTCATAAATATTTATGAACAGATAGAAATAATACGGTTGGTAAAAAAATTAATTATATGCATGCATTCGAATACATAGGCCTTGAGAATTAGAAAATACACATATTTGGTCAAGTACTTACACTGCAAATTTAAATTTCATAAAATAACACATTTCGCTATTTATTTTGATTTATAAAACTGCAGTACATTCATCCGTAAATGGAGTTTACCCATCTACATTACTTCCTGTTCTCAAAACTGACCTATAAATAAGGTTGCTTAAGGACAGCAATTTCAAATGACGTCACTTTTCTACTTGGACAGCCATTAAGAATAGCTGGTTCATCATCAAAAGATATCCCTTCAGGATGTAAGCAATGAAAACGCTTAATAACAATAAAGGAAAAGTGGTGGGCGATAGGGAGGAGTGAAAGGGGAAAAGAAATTGTCTACGAAGTAAAAGGAAATAAAAGTATTTTCCGAAAACAGGATGTTAATTTACGTCATCTCCGCTGTGATGTATCCCTTATTTTGCTTACTCTGCAATACCGTCAATACTAACAGGTGATTGCCTTGCAATGAATCTAATTTATAAGCCGTAGTTTGTTATAGCAAATTACAAAATGATCCGAATAACAGGTCGGGAAGCCTAGATATGTGCGCAAGGTAAAAGTTTTCACACGCACACTCGCCAAAAAAACTTTTTTTTCTAAAATACTTAATAAGCTTGTGCTTTCTAAAATACTTTTTTCTAAAATACTTAATAAGTTTGTGCTTTCTAAAATACTTTTTTCTAAAATACTTAATAAACTTGTGCTTTCTAAAATACTTTTTTCTAAAATACTTTTTTCTAAAATACTTTTCTAAAATACGAATTAAGTATTCAGTTTGTAAGGATTTTAAATTCACTAACGTTTATTTTATTTTAAAACTTTACTATCATCTCTTATTTTCCACTTTCGGCCATAATTAAGGCGTGAATATGTTTATGCAAATTGTACTTTGCTAACGCTTAAGTATTTAAGTTGTGGCTTTTTGCCAAGAGTAGAGAGAAGAAGGAAGAGAGAGTTCTCTTGTTACGAGTCTTCACGCGAGATTGCCTTCAGTTACTATCCGCCTTTAAGGCCAGAGGTTTAACCCTCTTGAAAGTTATAGACGTATTGTAGTTTTCCGCAGTTTGCGTACTATAGACGTAGTAATCTAAAAGGCCAGTCTTAG
>KK117621.1:1578246-1596797 GCA_000611955.2 Stegodyphus mimosarum | reverse complement strand
ACAAGTCTCACTTCAAGACATTACATGAATAACCTTAAATTCAATGAATATTTTCAATATGAGCTAATTTTATATTTTAATTTTATATTTAATATGAGCTAATATTAAAATTAATATTATATTATGGTTAAATTAAGAAATAATGCATAAATATTTTAGGTAGCTGATTAATTGAAACAAATAACTTCGCTATGTTTTTTCTGACTGACGCTTGAGAATCTCTCTCAAATCAGAAGACACATACATGTGCATAAGCTTCAAAAATTTCTTAGTAATGCTCCTTGTAATGTAATACACGGATCTTTAGCTCATTTATCAATTTTAATATTCCCTTCCAGGAAAATCTTAGTTTATATACAACTCTTTATCAGATGGACTGGCCCCCCCCCCGACATCGGACGGAAAAGATTTATTGGATGATATTGCTTCTTTTTTCTTGAGAGTGGGGAAATCGGAAAGTGCTAATTTCTGTGAGTCTAGCAAATAGTCAACAAATTGAAGTGTATATCCTTCATGGTCTGGAAAGCAATCCCTTGAGCTGCTTTACTTATTAACCCCGTGTTTGAAACTAGCAATGAATTCCGATATGATACAGCGCTCTTAAAAATACAAGATATCTCGTACGTTTATTAAACCAGTATATATTTTTTCCTAGCTAGTGTCACCACTTTTGTCAATCAGCCTTCGGAATATTTGTATTTGTAAACCCCCTTAGTGAATATATGGGAATCATTTGATACTGTCATAGCAAAGTTTTGGAGTATTAGCCATGTTTCCTTTTTAACTTTAACATGAATGAAATGGCGTAGCTAGAGGTGAGCAAGGAGGAACATCTGTCCCAGGGCGCAGCATCTGTGGAATCCTAAACTGATGTCCCAAAATTTTAGAATTAAAAATTTTCCATTTTTCGCAAACAGAAGGGAACATGAAGTCTTCAGTTGTCTCCGGGCGCTGAAAAACCTACGTCTCTGAATGGGGGCGTTTTTTTTTTTCCCAAAATCTAGATAATAAACAAGTTTATGAAAAAGCTTCTATGCTGTAAACATATTTTTTTAATCTTTTCAAAAGCATTTAATGAACACTTCCTTGGAAATGTTCAAAATACTGTCAAGTGTAAGAAATAAAAAATAATTTAATACCTGCGTATCAAACAGATAGAAAATGTGGCAAGAACTTCTAAGATTTCTGTCAAATTTTGCGAGGTCTTCTGTTCGAATATACAAAATGATATTTGCAGAGAAAAATTAATGTTTCAAGATATAATTGAAAATCGTTTTCGTTCTAAATGCAGCGCAATGGTAAATGGCTTCAAACCAGTAAGAGAGAATTATGTATAATTTCATGAGATAGTAAAAATAATGCTTTTACATCAAAGTATCGCATAAACGAAGAAACACAGTTCCAGCCAGCTATGTGCATTGAGTTATCTATTTGAATAGCTATGGCAAGATCACTAAGCATGTATATGCCCCTGTACTTGCTCTTTCCAGTTTACAAACTTCAAAATTTCATTTATTTTCTGAGTTTTCAAAATTTTCATTAATTTGTGTAACTACGGGTAACTTAATTCACATATATTAGAAATAAGGGGATACTACTGTACATCTTGCAACTAGGAATGAAAAGTGTTTGATGTTCTGTTTTTTTTTTCTTTTTTTAAGACTTTATAAGCTTATGAGACATTTGAATGACAGTAGGTCTTGTTTCTTGAATCGACGTATAGTTTTAATAGAAAATTGCTTGAGTAATTTTTCGAACATTAACTGTTTTCGTCTATTTCAGCGGTTCTCAACCTTTTGACTATCGTGAACCATTTAAACAAAAACTGAAAAACTTTAGTACCACCACTACATTTTACAATGATTATTTTTCGGTTTCTCAACAGAAATATTAAAATATATATATATATATATATTGCCATTTGCACAACCTTTTGGCTATTTGTATTAAATATGCATGCATAAAAAGTATTAGATTAAAAATTGGTTATCATTTTAATTATCAAGCTTCAAGTTTTAGCACTTTAATTCTAAAATTTATTGTGAAATTTGGGCCTGTTTAAGAGAGAGATTAATTTCTTTATGTCTGGTCATATTTCACAATACAGAACAAAATTAAAAGTGGATCGTAAATTACGATCCACTTTTAATTTTGTTCTGTATTTTTTTAAATATAACATGGAAGAAAATCCTTGTTCACACAGATAGGTTGTGCCAAAACGGAATAAAAATTTATTAGCTTTATTTGAAATGACTATAAAGTCTTTTTACAGTTCACGCTAAAGTTAACAAGTGTGCTATTTTGGAAATCTTCAGTTCAAATTTCTATCAACTGTCCTTTTTCCTTCACGAGATTTTTGAATTTAATAGTTTAAAATATTTGTTTCTTTACGTATCACCTATTTTTCTCTTGCGTGTCACGGGTTGAGAATCGCTGGTCTGGTCTATTTAATTTTACTTTACGTTCTGTTATTTTCTTCATTTGTGATGTTATCGTGTGACATTTAGTTTCATTTAAATACATTTATTTTATTTTAATTTGAAAATTACTTTAAACTTTGTTCATTTTGTAGTTTTCTCCCTCCCTCCCATACAAATCTGATGTGCCGGTATTATTAAAAAACACTGCTGCTATCTTAGTACGAAGAAAAAAGAAATGAAGAAAGGGAAACCATGGTAATATTTCCGTAGACTGGCACTCGTTAATTTTAGAAATGAAAACAATACATCACAGAGAGAAAAAAAATGTCACATCTCAGCATTATGACCTGATGTCAAAGTGGGAAAGTTAAGGCATACTCTGCTTATTAGATATCATTAACTCTGATGAAAACCATACAGCGTTGCTCAGACAGCTGGTTCAAAGGTCTTTGTGCTGATCAAAGGGATCGCACTTGATTTGAAGACTTGACTTGTCAAATTTGCGCTTTATGAGATGGTGCTGTTATCTTAATCGTTAATAAAAATTAACGAAGCAAAAAAGATTTTTTACAATAAAAACCATGAAAATATCTGTTTGTGTTAATCCAGTAATACATGTATTATACTCTGTCTCAACCCTTTATCAGGGAAAAGACTTCGGTTTCAACTTTGTGAAGTTGATAGGGGCGGAAGTAAATGATTTAAATGGTGCTCATTAGATAAGTTTCTGAATAAGCGTATTTAAGACTCGTGCTAACAATGCTTCTAAATTTAAAAGAAATCAAGTAAAGCGAATTTTTCATGACATTTTAAATTCTTAAGTATTTAAATCTAAAATTAATCTGAATGGTATGATGTTTCGTCTACTAATTCAGCGGTAAACGAATTCGAAATTAAGGCTTACTTTTAATTAAATTCATTTTTTCTTCTTGGGTTTTATTTCGCTTTTGTTTTATGAGAATCAATGAAGTCTGGGAGTAAAAATAAATTCAAAGAAAATAACACTTATGAAACTTTCATTCCGGAAGAAAATGGAATTTAGATTAGATGTTATTTGCATCGTTAGTTAATTTGATATGACGAACAGGAATTAGAGCAACCATTTGATTTTAAACATTAGATAGCTTCTTAATTACGTGGAACGTCTTTTGAATATTAATAGAATAATTTAATTAGGTGACAAAAGTCTCTCTTTTGTTGTTTTGTCCTAAAGTTTAAATTCTTCTAATAAACTTATGAGATTATAAAGTATTTCTCCCGCCTTCCTTGCATGCCTTCTTGGTGTAGTGGTCAGTAAGCTTGACGCGTAACCGAGAGGTCCGTGGTTCGATTCCCGGCGAAGACGTTGCTCATTTTTCATTCTTCATGACTTTCCAAATAAAACCTAATGTCTCTACAAGCTTATTGGTTTATTTATCTTTAACATACTAATTAATATAGCATGTTAATTATATAATTTTACGAAAATTTTCACCACGTTTGAGAAGGGCATATCTTCAGTTTTAACGTACGTAAGCACAATGCTGAATATGCTAGTATTAAACCCTTTTAGGGAAAAATAACAGTGTCTCAAATGTATAATGTTTCAAGATAAATAATTTTCCGAGTTATTTAGCTGCTATTTTATATACAAAGAAGCACCCAAAATTTCGAAATTAATACACTTCTTAATTTTCGAAAATAAGAAGGAAATTTGAATGTCAAAAAAAATAATAATTATTGAAATTAGCTTTCAAGATATGCCCTAATGTACGCTAAGGGGTTTTCGCGGGAATTTTAGTCTGTAATAAACCGTGAAAAAAATCTCACATAACATGCATTACAAAAGCCCTTAAATCCGAGTTATCAACAAAGTATTCAGATACAAATGCTTAAGAGATACACTTTATATGGTGATATTTAGCTCTGAGTTTGCATTCGATATTTATTTCATTTAACTATTTAAGAATTTTTTATTGTCATGATATTATTATTTGTTATCGTTTAATACAAATCAAAAGCCACGTTCGTTAAGTCCACGTCAAAACCTCCTTAGAACTTTTATTTAGGATATTCTCCCTCTTACATTTTGAAGAGCTGAGTTACGTTTAGGTAATTTTGATATAATCATTTTACTTTAATGGTATTATTTCTTGGTAGATTAGCCCTCTCAGAATCTAAATATTTGGTTAAGCTTGATACTAAAGTAATTTTTTGCGGCACTTTCCCTCTTTCATGCTTTAACTGACATCACGGTATTGAGTCAACTTAAGAGAGTCCAATATTAGCAAAATTAAATAATCTACTTTCATTAATTAAGTAATGCGATTGCATTCCTATGCAGATGTATTTTGGAATTTTCAATGTAAATGAATTATACATGAATTATTTTGGATTCAAACTGATTTTCTGGTGTAAAACTTACTTCTCTGATAAGACCAACCAATAACCGAGGGGATAAGATCGCTGAATACTACTAGTTTATCCTGGGTTCAAATTCCGGTGAGTGGATTGGTTGCATGGGAGGTTTCGTGCCCTTTCCCCCGAGTAATGTGAATATGAACCGGTTTCCCTTGGAAAATTCTCCATGAAGTCATTCTTACCTTTAGTCAGGTAGCCCTTGTGTGTATTAACCAACCTAATCTCTCTTCTGTCTACTTTTCCATCTAACACGATCATACAGGAAAATTCGTCCATAACCGTAATTTCTGCCTACCAGCGGCTGAGCAGTAAAAGCCGCTGAACACTGGTAGTTCAGTCCGGGATTCGAGTCCCGGTGAACGGGCTGATTGCATGGGCGTTTTCGTGGTTTTCCCCATGTCTAACGTGGATACGAGCCAATTTCCTTTAAAATGACCTCCATGGGACATCCCTCCCTTTCCGTGTAGTGCCTAAGGGGGAAGCAAGCAATAAGTAAAAAGCCATAGTTTCTGTATTCAATCCTTATTAATACCCAAACTGGATTTGTAACAAATTATTTTTTATGATGTTTATGCTTGATCTTTAACTTTTACATTCTTCACTAATTGCTCACTTACCCGCAAAGTAAGAATTAAAGCTATGGCGTTCATTGTTTTTCATTCATTCTAGAGGGATGCAGATTGAATGAATGAGCGCACTAGTTTTATATATAATAATATGAAACCTCTTCTCTAGGACGTAACTTAAATTGCATTGATAAAAAAAAAACAGATCAGGTGATCTCTTTATTGAAAATAAAGAGTGCCTTCGTCCGGATGTTAAATTTGGTGGGCTGACTTGGCATGTTAACTGTATAAAAGCACTTGAGAGAAATTTTTAATTGTGCACTCTGTTAATTAAATCATTATGCATATAGTACGAAAAAACTTGGATGCTTTTAATAATTTCCTCAAGCGAGCTTAAAAGCTACTGGTAATAAAAGTTTCAGAACATAAAATACTAAATCATATGAAATATTTCTTCTTTTCTTTTCCATTTCGACATATTTTAAACGTGCCCTTCTTTTGCGTTGGAAAAGTTATCTGCAAGGTACAGCTCTAAAATTACTTCTTATCTTTCCGCCCCCTTTTTTTTTGTTTGAATTTCTGGTTTTCTTTTCTTTCATTTTTTTTAGATGAAAAAAATTAATATTTTTGCATTGTAAAAAAATATATTCAAAACAAGTCTTTTGATACAACCGGCTAAGGAGTGTTAACTAACCTCTGTATCTCTGAAGAAAAATGTATAGTTTAATTAAATTTCTTTGAAAAATTTTTCACTGTTTCTAAATTTTTTCACACGCTTTCTTTAATTTTCATTTTTTTTGGTTTTACG
The DNA here is from genome assembly GCA_000611955.2 of Stegodyphus mimosarum. Classification (NCBI taxonomy): domain Eukaryota; kingdom Metazoa; phylum Arthropoda; class Arachnida; order Araneae; family Eresidae; genus Stegodyphus; species Stegodyphus mimosarum. The sequence goes on along the minus strand of KK117621.1, from coordinate 1,590,603 downwards.
CATTAATTTACGTGTTCATTTCTTTAACTTCTAAAGAATATTTCTTGACATTCAGGGTTGTGTTTTTCCATTTTATTAAGCTAAATTTTAAAGCATTTATTGAAAAAATTATCACAATATTGATTACTTATTTTCATATGTAGCGATATCATTTTTCTTTGGTTTCATCAACTTTATAATTCTGGTTCAAATCTGTGCAACATCAATTAAATCCATTCGTATCCAACCCTTTTAAGCTGCAAAGACAGTGATAGAAGCCGACACTAATTTGTTATAATATTTCACACGCATCTATAGCAGACTTAATTTTTTCATGATGATGATGTACAAATGCAAAGTATTTTAGCTTTACTTACCTAAAATCACCCAAATTTATGAAAAATAAAATTTCCATCACCTTACACCTTGTAATTGAAGTAAGAGGATAAGAAATTCCTTTAAGGATTTTCCTTTGGCGATCGATACTTTATTGTTGTTACCAATCCCACTTGCCTGAAAATCATGCCCACGACATTCATAGCGGCAAGGAATCAAATGCGCCTATCGTTGGCAAGACCCTTGAGCACCATATAAGTGACAGCCCGACTTTAGCTCAGCTCCGCGCCGAATTTTTAAGGACAGCATCCCGATGGTCTCCCCCTTCTCCTACCACAACCTCTCGAGAGGACTTTCTGCTCGCCGCATATATAGAGTGCCCCTATGCCGTACAAACACCATACACTTACAATTATCCATGCCTTCCCCGGTATTCGAAACCGGGCATAATGCAAAGAAATTAAAATAAATGAAAATCAATAATACGTCTAAGATTCATCCCATATTCAATACATATGTTAAAACCAAATATCGGAAGCATAATGGCAAACTGCAAGAAAAAGGGCGTAAAAGATGCCAAAACATGTCATCAGGGGGTTGATGCAAAGGAACAAGCAAATAAATCAGCCTGTTTCTGTTTCTGAAGCAGTACAGTCAAAAGTTTAAAACTTAAAGAAATAATCTCAGGAAAACAATCAAGATAACCTGCATCTGTATCAGTCCAACTCTACAAGCCGGAGTAAACGATGTAAACACATAAAAATTTAAAAAAGCATAAAAGTATTATTTTGAGAAGACCGAGCCCAAAAAACAAAACATGCAAATATAAGCAATACAACGCATGAAAAATTAAAAACCTATGTAAATTTCGAAACCATGCAGGCCGGGTTATTTTCTTTTTAATTACAGCATCAAAATCATAATCAAGGCAAAAAACTTAAAAATTTAAAAAATGATTTAATTTTGAGTGGACCAAATTCAATAAACATGTGAAACAGAAGTAATGCAACGTATAAAAAATAATAAATGAAAATTTTATCTAAAAATAAAAAATAAAAAGAATAGCTAGTTCTTAAAATTCGTAACGTTACAGAAACCAAAGTTTTCAAGTGAAAAAAATATATTCGACTTGTTTAGTAGCAAAATATTGTTGCTATGCCATGAATTTAGATAAGCTACGAATTTTAAACCTATTAATATTAACAAAAATAATTACTAAGAACTTCTGTTCTAACATTAAATATGGTGTAGGAATAATTTGTAAAAGAAAAAAAACAACCGAATTACCTGGATTATATGCGTGTATATGTATATCTGAAAAAGTACTGCTGGTAGGTTGGTGGGAATGCATTCATCATGATTTTTAGTTGGAAAACATTTCTCTTATTCACTATCGATATTGTCATTCACATGTCTTTTTATAGTGGGACTTTTTTTTTTTATTTTCAGTAAGGAAAGCTGCAAATTTTATATCTTTTTAAATGGCACAAATTGGAGATAAAACGCCATATGAACTAACTTATATTTACTTGCTATATATCGTCATTATGACAAACCTTTACCCAAACTTTCCTTTACCCCTGAATTCAATAAATAAATAAATAAATAAAATAAAAATAATAATAGTAATAAAATAAAATTTCATGTTCTAATTCTCTCATAATGATAATTTGAACATGAGCTTTAAGTCGAATTTCGATATTTCTTCAGGTCACGTGTCCTGATGCTTGTAACACAAACGTGCATTTTCGTTAGTTAAAAGTCATCTTTTTTCTTCTGCCATTGAAAGAAACAAACACAGAATGATTTTTAAATAAATAATTGAATCTCGCCCTGACATTCTTCAGCCATTTGATAAATCATCTTGCATAAAGTGTAGGGTAGAGGGTCTTTTTCTAGAAGAAAGGTCTTCGTCTTAGACATTTAGTTTTATTAGCATTTGCGAATTCAATGCGAGTGGTTAGCTGAATATTACATTTTTTATTCATATGGAAATTAATGGTTACGAGAAATACTCTTGAATGTTATGTAGATGTAGAACTAATTACTCCAAAGTATAAATGCTCGGTTTGCAAGACAGACAGAAAATTTGTGGAATATAAAACATTAGCATCAGCAAGTTTCAAACTTATTTTTGGTTCCTACTTGGCAAATTACGAGGCTCAGGAAGTAAAGAAATAGTACTGAGATCCTTTACATAGTGTTTTCACAGCATGTTAAAATTATTTACAAACCATTACTTACAGATCAGGAAGCATGCTAAATGTAAGTTTTAATTTATATTTGTCCTTTCTTAATTCCTACGTCTTGCATTGGAATTTTATTGATATTTTGCGCCTTTATGATGTTACTAACAAGTCGGCATTCTGAAAAGCACTTTTCTCGTTGACACAATAGTGTTGCGTGTACATGGGTAACTGTCTCTTTCTCGCCAAGCCTAAAAGGCGCGAATTCTTGTTTCTCGCCAAGGACCAGTCTATACGATAAGTACCCTGTGCATTTTTATTTACTTTCAAACTGTATTATCTCTTGATGATTGGGATAACTAACTTTTCCTGCCCTTTTAAATATCAAAAACGCCATAGATCCACTAAAATTTGCTGCTTAACTTAACTGTAAATTCTAAGATTGCTTTAATTTGGTTTATGTGATTACGGCAAAGCCTTGAGGGCTGTCTGACTAAGGGGAGGGATGCCTCCGTGGAGGACTTTCTGAGTACAACTGGCTCGTATACACGATACACAAGGGGAAAATCATGAAAACGGCCAGCCCGTTCGCGGAATTCGAACCGAACTACCAGTGTTCAGCTACTTTACCGCTCGGCCGCTGGTGGCCTGTGAATTCTAAGGAATAAAATCATATGGAAATCAGATAAAATGTTTTGCCGTAATATTGCAAATCATAAAAACGAAGTGTGGAATATTTTTAATCACTTGAATTGTGGGTCACTTTTAAGAGAGGTGAGTTTATTTTCTGTTATAACTGAGAATGTTCAAAAGCGAGAAAAGACTATTAAATTATCTGCCCCGATATTAAGATAATATTTTTTTCAGCACTTTCTAACAAACTTTGTTTTAGCAACAACAAAATCATATTATTATTATTATTCTTTTTCACTTCGAACTCAGTTTCTGCGGCTGTTTTATACAGGGGAGCTGTAACTTTCGTGTTACATAAGAAAATGCAGTATTCAAAACATATTCACAGTTTCTATACCGCGTTTCTTTTCGAGTGAAAAATCATGATTTAAAATTAGAAATTTCAAATTATATTTTAAAATTGAAATTTAAATTGAGCAATCTTTTTAAAGATTTAGAAGTAAATTAAGAAAAAATATGAATAGCTAATTAGGGAGGGAGCTAAAGAAAAAAAAATAGAAATTTCAATTTAGCTTTAGACATTCAGGCCTGTAATTGGTGAAAGAATAATGTTCTCACTAATTTTTAAAAATGCAGTCTAAAATATATCATTATTATAACGTACTTTGGTTCATAGTAGGGGCAATGACATTTCGGCTATTCATTTAAATAGACGACAGGAAAGAAATTATTAAACCTTTGTTTTTTATATTAGATAAATGCTTTCAACTGCCATACATTATTCAAAAACCTGAAGTTCAAAACTTCGCGTTCATATTCAAAACTACATATGAAACATTTATAAACATTTCTGAAGAAAAGAAATAACCATTTTTCCTTCAGCTACTTAACGAAAAGTAAATATAGATGAATTACATTATTCTTCCGATTCAAACCTTAGTGAAAGCTGAGATTTCGTCATTAGGTCATCAAAAAACACTTATAAAAGTTTTTTCAAAGCATTTATGATTTTAATTGCAGTTTATTTCACGTCTCCTGAAAAGCTTGAATATACAGTATTTTCCGGTATAATTCGCATCGGTGTATAACGCGCACCTGTAGTTTCGAACTATAGTTTTTAATTTTTAGGTAATTCGTCGTATAACGCGCACCCTTTTCTTTACGAAGAAACTTCGAAGATATTTGTGCGATGCTCTTTTCTTTCAAAGTTATTTATTTGAAGATTTTTCTCAGGCATTGCTATACTGAATTGATAAGCGATAAGGGGGACAATAAGTATGTGGGGAGGAAATGTCTGAGGGCGTAAATAATTCTGCAGAAAGAGTGGGTTGTATTCAATGCAGCTATGCTCAGGAGGGTTATTCTGAGGTTTCAAGAAAAGAGGGTCAGAATGCCCTTCCGACTCGAATGAATTCGCGGAATTAGGAGTCAGATGTTTCCTTTTTCTGTAGTCATTTGAAACCGTGATTTTCAAATGACCATCCAGAGGCTTAATAAATCGCATTTGCTTTAATTGAAATACAGTTGATATAGCGTTCCTCTTAGTAGTAAATATGGCTCCTGCCAAATCAAAAAACGCAGTGCTGATTTCAAATACAAAACCATTCAGTTTGTGAAAGAAATTGGAAATCGTGCTGCAGCAAGGATGTTTGGTGTTATTGAAAGATGGAACTCATGATGATTATTTAATTTAAGAATCAGCATAGCAATGATGGTAAAGACGAAAGAGAATTCGATGATGTGCCTGAAGATGTAACGGAAGACGAAATTTTCATGTTATCCTCTAATAAAAATTTTAAATCCATGAGGTATTCGTCATTTCTTTTAAATAAACACCATTTACGTACATATAAAAATCAAACTTTTGTATGCTGATTTTTTATATCCGGGATTTAACGCGTACCCATAAATTTCTATCTTATTTTTGTATTAAAATTGCGCATTATACGCTGGAATACATGCTAATTTAAAGTACAATTTCAAAATCGAAAATTTGTAGCAAGATTTGCAGCTCTTTTCCTGTTATAATGACAAGAAATATCGGTTTGCAATACGTATTAATAGAAATATTTATCTGTGAAAAAACGCTTAAATGTTAGAAGATGCTACACTTCACACCGGCCGAATAAGGCGTGAAATTATTATCACTCGTTTCAGGAAATAGTATACCGCCACATTAACTGGTAGTCAAACCGTGAAATGCTCACACGATGAAGATTTCTCCACCCCCCGACTGATGGCCCCACCCTTGGTAGGCGGTCCCAGGGGAGAAACAGCCGATCATGAAAGAGAAGGAGACTGTAAGAGTCGCCCATTTGCAGCTTTGTAATTTTTTCTTCCTTGATCTTCTTTAGCGGAAACTGTAATCTCTCGAAAGATTCAAAGTACAATATTTTTTCTCAGTGTAAATCTTCAGAACGAAGTAGTAGTTAGTGAACAAAAGCGATTAATAAAAGGTGAATCTTTATTTACATATGAAAAGAACCAGAAGTAATCATCTGCTTCTTGAACTTGCTGTAGAGAAAGTAGATTAGATTTATTTCTTCAGAAGTACAACATTTCATTTTAATTTTACGGAAGCTTCACTTTTATTTGCTTTCCTTCCATTCGATAATCCATTATATTTAATGCGGATTTAATTTGCGCCATTGATTGAAGTGATACTTAACTCTTAACGTAAATGATTATAAATAAATGCATATGAAATAAATAAATCTATTACTTAACGTTAAATTTTAAGACGTTTACCGGTCGTCATAAATTTGTTCGGGAAAAAAAAAATATGGTAATTGCATTGAAGAAACACTGCGAAGGCGCCGATATTCTTGGCATATCGTCTGGGATTTAAAAAACAAAAATTGTTAAAATTCTCCTCATTTTGAAAGGCAATTTAATTTTAAGGGTTGGGTTGGGTTTATTTAATTATGGCAAAGCACTCGAGGGTTACATTGCCTAAGAGGAATGATGCTTTCGTGGAGGACTTTCTAAGGGAAATTGTCTCATATACCTTTTACACACGGGGAAAACCACGAAAGCGCTCATGCAGCCAACCCGTTCACCTGGAATCGAACCCATGTCGGAACTACCAGTGTTCAGCGATTTTACCGCTCGTCCGCTGGTTGGCCTTAATTTTAGGGAGTAATATATTTTATTAGCAAGATTTATAATTGCATAAGGTTTTAATAAATATTAAACATCCCCCCCTTTTTTTGAGCATTCAATAACGTTTTAAAAATGTGGTGATCCTTTTACTTCAGGAGGAAAAATTATTTTTATTTATAGTTTCTGTCCTAGTTTCACTTAAAAAGTTCTTCGTGAAGTTGTCTTCCGTCTTAGGTAAATAGTGAACGGGAGTTTTGCCATAATCCAAATCCTAATCCTGTTCAGTTTCCGAACTTGAAACTAGATGTTAGACTCAAATTCATTAATAGCTTTGCGGAATACTTTCTGAGTAATTCGTGTTTATTTCACGCATAAGGAAAAATTGCAAATTTGCTGTCTGAATACCAGAAAACATTGGAGAATTATTAACTTTTCGCAGAATTAAGCCACTGGGTTACTGGGCTAAGCTTCTTGCAAAAGAAGTTTTTAATCACATATAAATTATATGTAACAAAAAGAACGCGCCATAAACATACGTTAAACTACGAATGGTGTCGGTGTATTTAAATACTGCAAAGCTCTGGACAGTTACGTGCCAAAGGGCAGTGATGCCATCGTAGAGGACCTTCTAAGGGGACCTGGCTCGCATACACGTTACACGTGAGGGAAACCACAAAAACATCCATTTACCAGCCTGTTCGCTAGGATTCCAACTCGGAACTAGCTACCAGTGTTCAGCGCAGGAGGGGGACTCGAAACTACGAATGAGCAGCATAAATAAGCGTGAGTAGTTCTGTTAGTAATTATTAATATCTTTATTTCGATTAAATCAAAATGGAGACTTTCCCCCAAATCTTGAAAAAGTGATCGCCAGCTTTCACAAATTGCATGCACTCTGCACTTTGTTTTTACTTATCTATTGTTGCTGTTTTGAGTAATCTCGCTTGTCTGATATCAGAACAAGACCACGAAATTCATCGTGGCAAGGAGGAAAGTCTGTACCTGACATTGGGAAGAGCCTTGGGGTGACACGCAAGTGACAGTACTCAGTTCCGCCCCCAATTCTGAAGTAGAGCACTCCGGGGGGAGGAACGGACTCCCACTCCTCTTCCGCTACAATCAACCTCTCTAGAGAACTTCCGGCCCGCCGCATATTTTAAGTGCCCTTATGCCGCTCAAACACTATACATTTACAAACATCCATGCCTTCTCTGAGATTGGAAGCCGGGGCCTTCGGTACGGCAGTCAGAGTCACTAACAGAGTCATCCGGTTGGGTGGCACTTATCTATTTAAAACCATTAGTTCAATTAAATTTTAGGATAAAGTAAAAAGATTAAAAGAAAATTAAACATATATATATATATATAACCTGTATATGGACTTATACAGCTTATATATATGTGTGTTTCACATTTATTGTGGGCGAATTTTAATTATTCCAGTTAGGTTATCCAGTTAACGCTTTTTCACTCACAGCGTATTTGTTGATGGATTACTTAGTCACGTTAAGAGAGCTTTCCCTGTAATTGCTCCAAATTTTGTTAAACGGAAATTCCTGCTTTTCTTTTTAGCTTCAATTAATAATATGTTATCTCTGTTATATCATGTTATCCGTGTTAACACATGTTATCTCTCCTGATACGATTTTTTAATCGCCAATATAATTTAATTTGTTGGTAAAGTTTACTGAATTTTATACAGCAGACTAGATATTTTACTTTGATTAATTGCGCTCTTGAATAATAACATTATAAAAAGGTCAAAGTCTTCCCCCGTTTCAAAAAGGCCTATGGCTTTTTCCATTCTGCTTAAGTATACTTTACGTAAATTCTGAAATGAATGTTTTCAAGAACGCACATTTTCATTCGGCTAGAATTAGCGGAGCAATATTTTGGCAGGTAAGTTACCATTTTGCTTACGTATGCTTTCTGTTTTTATTGAAAGAATAAGGAAGTTCCATTAAAAGGTCCAAATTTAACTTTTAATTGGATTATGCTTATTACACGAACTTTTCGAAAGCCCATTTTTTTATCTGCTTGTTCCAGCTTTTTTCAGTGGATTTCAAGAGCGAAAATTAGAAGGGATATTTGATCAGCGCTTCTAAAGAATTAGTAGCAAGAGCAATTTGTTTCTCATATGAAAGCAGTGGAAAAGAAATAATTTGAATGTTTTCAAGCCAGTTTCATTTAGTACATTATCATTCATTTCCTCGCTAAAATAGCAGCAATTAATTTATTAGACAATATACTACAGATTTAAATTGACTGTAGATGGAGATATGTATCAAGGTGGGCCAATAGGGCGATAACAAATCAATTTTTATCGGTCGTAGCTACCTGGGAATATTTTTTACGTTTAAGTTGCTTTTTTTTTCTTTTTTTTTTCTTTCCTGCAGAGCCGTTGGTAGCATTCTTACCGTAGAACATTTCCATGGATTTAACATAAATGTATAATTGTTTTTTCCTCTTAATAAACTTTTTTCGAAGTAAAATTCTGCTCAGTCGTTTATTAGCTATCCTTTTTTAATAACGAACATGTTTATTTCAAATTGTACGTATATCTTCTTTTCAATAAATGTGTATAGTTTTTACTCTAATTTAATGGATTTTTAGCGGTAATAAATAACTCACATTTTTGGCAATTATTTATTACTAGTTAATATTGTTTTGTTTGCTTAACGAGTTATGGGAATCCACATGACATCTAACTCCTTAAGAAAAATGATACCTTCGTAGGGGACTTTTCAAGCAAAACTAATTTGTATTTAGGTTACGCACGGAAAGATCATGGAAAGGCCAATGCAGGCAGCTCCATTTTTTAATATGTATGCATGATTGTAATACGCATGTAGAAAATATTTAATATAGAGTTAGTAGGGTGGCAACTCTAAGACGCTTATATGATGCTTTTTATGTTTTACTACTAAAATATTTATTTATTCCTGTTTGAAAAACTTGCATTTTAAACTGATATACGTGAGCATAAGAATGGTTTTGGAATTAATGCCATTTTTTTATTTCATCTGCCCTTTCCTCTCCGTCATCCTTTATCCCAAGGTACTTAAAAAGGACTATACTTCTCAACTAAACTAATTTTTATGTATTAAACTCGGGCCCACTAGCGGCCGAGCGGTAAAGACGCTGAACACTGGTAGTTCGGTCCGAGGTTCGAATCCCGCGAACGGGCTGGCTGCATGGGCGTTTTCGTGGTTTTCCCCATGTGTAACGTGTATACGAGTCAGTTTCCCTTAGAAAGTCCTCCACGAAGGCATCCCTCCCTTTAGGCAGATAGCCCTCGTGTGCTTTTCCATAACTGAATAACCTAACCTATATGTTAAACTCTGAAGCCAAAAACAAACAAGTTACCACCTCGTTAAATACTGTCAAATTAAGCCTTGTTTCCCATGTCTAGCTCATAAAAAGTGTTACATCCCGATGTGTACACATTATTGTGATATTCCTTATAGTTTTCAAGCATTTGAAATCATGTGTTTTTTAAAAAAGGCACAAAAACCTGTCAAAATTCATCATCAGACTTTTAAGGAGAAATTTTTAATCACATGAAAAACGAGTATAGGGCATATTTCTACTCTTTTACATACATTTTTAAAAAAAAATAATATTTTTCAGAGATTTTCTAGGATTTATTCTTAAAATTAATCTTTGTATGTGTAGTCATTCCTTTTAATCAATGGTTACCTACTCAAATTACTGAAAAATCCAATGATGCAAATTACTGAAATTCAAAGATACAAATTATTAAAAAATTCATTGACTTAATTCATCGGTCTAACAGTACTCAAATTACTGAAAAATTCAATGAGTAATCATAAAATCAATGAGTAATCAATTTGAGTAAATCGATACTCAAATTACTGAAAAATGCAATATTACAAATTGATAAAATTCAAAGGTACTGAATTCAAAGTTACAAATTACTGAAAAATTTAGTGACTTATTCATCAGTCAAGAAAGCATCTCTACCTTCTATCTCCTCCATATGTCATATTTTTCCCCAATGAAGGAAAAGAGGTTTTATTCAAGATAGTCTGTATTTTGAAGGAAATCGATATTGCTATACTAATCTTTTTTTATGTATAATAACTGTAGTGATTATATGAAAGATCTTTTTAAAAATAAGTAGACTTAGAATTTTAAAAAAAAACTGTTGTTTATCTTAATTTTAGTGTATAAATAGTTTTCACAAAGAACTTTTGTATTTTCTTTTAAGAAACATTTTTATAAGTGGAGCACTTTAAAAATTTGATCTGAATGATTTTTAACGTAGGATTACGTTCCGCCATAATGTTCTGATGGGAAAGCAAAAATTAAGACGTTATTTGAGAAGCGCGCGAATGCTTGCATTCAAAACTACAAATTTTATAATCAATCTAAATATATCATTAGATAAATGAAACAATACATTAGCAAGCACACACAAACAAAATTAAATTGGAGGGAGAGTATACACATAGTAATGCGCCAACAACAGCGAAATTGTGGTGATGTCAGAGCTCCGTGCACATGCGCGACAGCTTGTGAGTGGTAGTCTGGTACACAGTTGTACGTAGACAGTCAGTGTGTTCGGATAGTGTTAGCTAAATTTTATCTTATTTCGCCAAAAATAATTACCGTATTTACTCGCGAAATAGTCGCACTGTTTTTGCTAATTTTTCAGTGTGAAAGTCTAGGTACGACTGTTATGCGGGAAAATCTACTACATAATATTGTACCCATTTGGCGACTTTTTTTGCTTCAAAACGGGGGTGCGACTATCCCGCGAGGGTCACTGTTACACGAGTAAATACGGTAAAAATGAGTTCGAAAAAGAAAAAAATTAGGGTGATCGCGGCAAAGAGAAGCAAAGCGAAATAAACGATACGACACAAAGAAGAAGGAAAGAAATGTTTGCAAAAAGACGTAACAGACGATATCAATTTAATATATCAGAAGATACAGATGTTTTAGTTTTAATTTCTTCTGGAACCGGATATTCGGCTTCCACCTAACTAATTTATTTAATTCGAATTGAACAAATCTGTTACAAACAAATTTCTTAGGCCCAAGTACCACCTTAATGCATTAAAATCGTCTATTTCAAGTTAAAAAAGAGTTCACGTCGTTGCAGAATTAGAAATTTCAACTTGCAAGTAAAAGTACATGGAATTTGGTATTTTATAATTTAGTTAAGATTTCACACTTTAGTTTCAATCCAAATGTTTCAAACTTTATAGACTATGAAACTTTACAGAGTTCTTTTTGAGCGTATTTCACTCTCGAATTCTCCCTCAGAACATTTTAAATTCAAGCGTAAAGAGTGTCTACGAGAGAACGAAGTGCGTGTAAAACCACCTTAAGTCGTCCAAGAACAAGAGTGAAATCTAAAAAATTGAGGTAAGATCTGCGAAAAGTGCAAGAAATATATATCTTTCTTTATATTCCCCTTCTCGTCCCCCCTTTTTTTTACGGATAGCTACCAACAAAGGTCGAAGCTCAATTCGTTTTTGTCTATGTTCAGTAAGAGCAAAAAGGCATGGAAAACGTAAGTTTTGGAGATCATCTGCCATGCAAAACACGCTACAACGATGACAGTGGAAAACTCTTAGCCTTCTAAAATATGCAAGAGTGCTCTTGCTTCCACCCTCATGCAGTGTATGAGTGCCGGTTTGAATAATACAAGACACCCTCTGTCTTGTTTCTGTCAAGAAGAAGATTTTTCAGCGCCGCTTTTTATATATTTTTTATCTTCTACTCCAATAGGGAAAAAATATCACATCTAAGACACAGCAAATGCTACACTCAGATCCAGATACTACGAAATATTCCCTTTTCACGATCATTTCTCGAACTTGATTTGGAGCCTGACGATGTTTCCGAATGTCTGAGTTTTCCATTCTCTACCCCCCCCAAGAAAAAAAAAGCGAGAGATATCTCTGGATATTGAATGATAGGCTATGTAATGAATACTGAAAGGGGGGTGAAAGTGATAGTCTTGATTTTCCCTTTTTGGAAAAACAGTCAGAATTTGTCAAAGGTTACCGTAAGTTAAACAAGTTATAGCGATTTCGTTGTAAATGAGTTTGTGTAAACAATTGTAGGGGAAAAAGGTTGCACTTCTTAC
>KK117621.1:1520260-1578228 GCA_000611955.2 Stegodyphus mimosarum | reverse complement strand
TATATATATATATAATGAAACAGACTTAGATGCAATGACGTAGGAATATTGATTCTGAGATATTCCCTTCCGTAATGCTATAGAAACGTTGTTAGAGTAGAATGATAGTCGCATAACGAAAAGCAAACTTGGCAGCCGAGGCAAATTAAATATTCCTTTTTATTTCGGTAAACATTTTGAGACCACAATCAAACTGGCACACTACACGTACCTTTTCAAAACATTTGCATTTTTTTATAACTTTACGATAAGAAGAGAGTAGCAAGCAGTGATCTATTTGGGCCGAAGTGCAGAAAGCAAGTGGCTTGTGCTCAGGAAGAAATATTAGTTCAGAAGGAGTTAGTTTCGGTTTTCAATGCATTTGATTCAACAATTAATAACGTTGTAAAATTTTTATTGGCAGTTTGAGTTTTAATTCTCTTTATGTCACTAGCGTTATGTAAATGTCGTATGATATGGATTTGTCTCGAAATGATTCAGTACAGAGAAAGGTATTGTTATTTTTAGAATAGAGAGGGGAAGTATCCAGATTAAAATTAAGTATTAATTAACATAATTAAACATTAAAGGCTAATTAAATTATAATTTATATTTACAAATTTTTTATTTTTCTTACACACACACATATATATGTGTGTATACATTTATTGCCCTTTCAGCATAGTTAAAAAGTCCCCAGATCCATTTCGTTCTCCTTTTGATTAATGTTTTTGGCAATAAGTGGGATTAGGATATATGTGTGATATTATGATTGTGAGTATGTATATATATACAATCATAATATCACGCATATATCATAATCACACTTGTTGCCAAAATATATTTTTACAAGACGCAAGAGAAATTATATTTTTACCTTTGCGTCTTGTAAAAATATATTTTGGCAATGACTGTGATTATGATATATGCGTGATATTATGATTGTATATATACATACATACAATCATAATATCACACATATATCCTAATCCCACTTATTGCCAAAAACATTAATCAGAAGGAAAACGAAATGGATCTGGGGACTTTTAACTATGCTGAAAGGGTAGTAAATGTATGCACACAGTATCAAACTCTATTTAAGATATTAACTATTTTACAAGAGATGAAATAAATTCTTGGCAACCTTAAGAATTTTCAGAGATTATATATTTAAACTTCTGTCAGAGTAATTACAAACAGGAAATTCCTTGCTGCTCTTTAATTATTTGTAACTAATTAAAATATATATAAAATTAAAATTGTGTAGAAATGTTGTTGTGGCCAATCTCCCGTGTCTGATCTATCAGAACAAGTCCACGAATTTTATCATGGCTAGGCATGCACGCCTGCGTCTCTTATTGACACGAGCCTAGAGCACCAGATAGGTGACAGAATGACTTTGCTAATTTTGTCCCAGTTTTGAAGGAGATTACCTCGAAGGATGAGTCTGAGGGTCTGCCACTCTCTCTTCCCCTACCATCCAACTACTCGATAGCACTTTCAGCTCAATGTATATATTAAGTGCTCCCATGTCGCACAAATACTATACGTTTTACAAACATCTATGCTCTCTGGGATTTAAGCCCAGGCTCTTCGGTACAACAATCAGTGTCGCAAACCACTCTCTCATCTGAATCTGAGAGGCAAAAATCTTAATAATGTCGAATAACTAATATTTGTCACACTGTCAAGGAATTTGTTTTCTTAATGTCTGAGTAAGTCCTCACAATGACTTAGAAAATGTCTTCTGGTTCTTAGTGCGGCTATTTTTAACTTCGTAGAATGTAATTTGGTTTGTTATGCGGCTTTGTGCCTTCTGTCGAATTAGTTAACCAGTAGAGCAAAGCGTAATAGTTATAACAATCTCTTTTCTTACTGAGACTCACTGAGACCTTAAATACTTACATTGCCTCTCTACAACAATTACTGCAGGAGATATTTAATTTGAGAAGAGGATTAATATGGATTTGCTAAAAATTCTGCTACTTTCTAAAACGTCCTACAGCTCCGAAGGCAAGTTTTATATACATTTTAATCAATTGCATGTTATAAAATATATATATTTCAAACATTTCATTAATTTAACGGAAGTTTCATCATTTTTAATTTGCGGTCCTTGAAAAATTTCAGATTTCTCATTTATTTATCTACGGCTTATGGGCACATTACTGTAATCATACTGACGTAAGAATTTAAAAAATATATATTCTTTTTTTAATGCTTTCACTCAATAACAGAAATCATGTCAATTTTTGTTTACCAAATATGCAGCTAGCAATATTTGTTACCAAATATGCAGCTAGCAAATTGATTTGAGCCTTTTGTCCTTCTGCTGACAAACAGAAAACTCAGGATAAACTTTTTTTTCCAGTATCGTAATTGGATTTTGCGTACTATAATTCTACCTAGAAGGCAAATTGCAAAACGTATATGAAAGACTTTCAGTTACAAATTAACTAAAAGTGCGGGCTAGTACAAATATCTCCAGAAGTTCCTTCGCAAAATAGCAGTAGCCAGCTATTCTTTAAGAGTTATTATTTAATTTAATACCTGTTTCAAATGCAGTAGAAGAACGGAAAAAGAACCTGTCTGTTTATAACTGAATTTGTTCTTGTAACAATCAAGTATAAGAATACGATTAGATTACTTTTACAGCTTTTGTTCGTAGTTTTATTGGATTTACTCAGTTCTGCTGAAATCTTAGAAATATGAAACATTACGAATTCTAAGTAAACTTCAACATTTAACAAGCTGTTCAAACTTTAAGTAAGAAAGTGAAGCGAAAACTCGCTGCTTTGGTGTTAGTCTTCAAATTCATACCCTAGACATGAACTATTACAAATTCTCTTGAGATTTTAAGTTCAGATGTCCACAGTACTCCACCTTGCTTTGATTGCCCTCGCAGAAACTTATTTCATTCCGAAATAACGTATACGGCTACGCTTTATTTCTCCGTCAGTTTTTTAAAGGAAATTACGATTTCTTCCAACCCATTTAAAGTATCAATTGAGACACGAGGGGGAACAATATCCCATTTTCAGCAGTTAGAAGGTTCATTGGCAAAACGAAGGCAATTCCAAAGATATGTCCAGTGTCTTTTACTGCTGTATCAAGGAGGCCATTGGGGTACCACGTAGGGAATGCTAACTACTGTTGGATTAGATTTAAACTTTTCCTGCGCCCACTTTAAACTCGAAATTCTGGAAGCGCCTCTAGTTTCAACTTAAAAGGCTGAACGAGCAAGCTTAGGTAGGGAACTCTACAGGGAACTCCAGTAAGGAAGTTTATTAAATTTTGGAAGCTTGTCTTCGTGATTTCATTGTCAAAATGTCTTTCGGCACAATGAACAGGAAGGCAAAGCAAAATTCCTTCTTATATAAGGAACTTTTGCTACTAAAACTGTGCTTTCAAGGACAGTGTATGCATATTAATAGGCGTGGCTGCTGCCACTATGTTAAAAGCCTAAATTTTGCAAAAAGTAAAATGTTCATACGATGATTCTGTTAGTACTATTTTTGTTAACTTTATTATCTGTTAACTTTAACTCAGAAAAATTTAATATTCGTTTTCACCCTTAAAATGTAGTCTCGATAAAAACTTGGTTTATTCTATTAAATTGTTATCAATTTAGGGACAAACAATAATAGTAGAAATAAAATGCAAGCGTTTTAATTTTTATCGGTAAGTTTTTAATCGTTTAGTCCTTTATTAATTCTGACATTTAATATACTTGAGAAAGTATGAAAATTAGTCATCTGAAAAGAAAGAAACAGATGCTTTGCTTTGTAGGTATTTGAAATTATTCCCTATCAACAAATGTTCGTCTATACATTTTTGTTCTCATATCTACCATCGAATAATTTATTGATCTATATGGTCTCTTTTTCTTCCTCCCCCCCAACCACAACTTAAGAAAGTACATATCATAATACTAATTTGTTGAAATACGTAATCATTCAAACCACTATAGTGAAATAAATATACTCTACGTAAAATATAAAATTGGCGTGTATGTTTTATATATGCTGCTTTCTATACCGAAATGAGCAATAACAACAAGCGTATGAAGGACTCTAAGGAGAGTTTGTTGTATTATTAATCTTTTGATGACGATCAATGAACTAAGCAGGTATTCCAATTATGCACAACTGTGAGAGCAAGGGAACTCTCATTATCAAGCTCTCATTATAAAGGCGTATTTCGGAAGAAAGAATTGCTTAATCTCCCAACAATCGAAATGTTAAACACAGTATCATCTTAATGTTTATTGCAGAATGCCTTTCAACTTTTAATACGGTAGGCTACGAAGTGCGTAAAATTTAATTGAAGACCTTTTCTTTATGCAAGTGCCAACTTCCCTACAATAGAACAAAGAAAACCCATACACTGGGCGACTTTTTTTTAACTTCTCCCCTGTTTCTTAGAACCTGAACTCCCAAGAAGATGGGTGCTACAAAAAGTCATTTATACAAAATGGGACATTTGATTGAGACTACAAGCCTCTATTTTCATTTATCAAATATTGTAAAAAATTGTCCACATGAATTAAATTAATTCTGGCATGTGCTAAAGTAAAAATGAATTTCTTTTACACTCATGTTACAGTTTTATAATGCTTAAAAGAATACTGAGCCAGATCGTGTTTATTCTCTATAGGAATTAAAGTTTCCAAGTTAGTTCCAATTACCAATTAAATTATAGCTGCTGATATACATATATCAGTGTTATGTATGTCATTATTCTATCAATTTTATGTTCATCAAACAAATAATACATAAAATCAACCTATCAAATATCAAATTTTTTAGCGTAACTTAAATTAGTTTTCTTGTCTAGGTAAATATTAACAAATATTCTTAGATAATAGAATGGTTTTAAATATCATATTTACCATTTTAGGTAAGTAGCTCTAATTTAATTTTAAAAATTCCGTATTTTAAATCTAAAAAATTAGCTTTGCTAAGCGGTTCTAAATTCACACCAATGTTATTGTAATATATGTGTTATTAAGCTTTCCATTTTTAATCATTGAAATTATTTTAGAGTTATTTAACTTTCTTACAAATTCCATATTTCAATATTAGAAAATTTTAAATATTTATTCTGCTTTCCAGCTACTCAAACCGATATACTTTGATTTATAATACACAGTTATTTAGTAATAATTGTGATACTTCTGTGCATCTGCAGCATTTTCATAATTAATAAAAAAATTTCGAACTCCCTTACATTCATATCTTGGAATTTTCAGTTTTCTCTTCATCCATTTCTTTTTCGTAAATTGCTGTATTGTCTTCAAGTTTTCATGTCCGTAAAATTTGTATATTGTTATTGTGTTCGTACAAATTTATATTTAAATGATAATTTTCCTAAACTCTTGCATGATAACTCTATTTAACAGAAGATGTTTCTAACACCTTGGTACAGATTAATCTTCAATATGCAGCTTGTTTTCCAATCTAATTTCAGGCTTAATTAATTGTAAAATTAATTATTTTAAATTGTTTGTAAAGAAAGATGGTCTCGTTAAATCACGTTAATAATATTTCTAACTGCTGTAATTTATAATACAATGAGTTCGTATGATTTATAATATACTTTTTTTTATAATTTTTATAAAATTTTCCAGCAGTATTGGAATTCATAGCAGATACTCCTAAGGCTATACATTTAGGTTACAGTGATTTAAACTGTCATTTCCTTCTTCACTGATGGTGATGTTATATTCCTATTATTTCATAATGGCATACAGGTAAGTTTAACTCATTTTACCAAACATGTAAATCTATAATTCAACCTACTTTTGTGTTTACGAGTAACGTATCTTCTATTTTCCTTAATATACTGTTCAACATATATCATATAATCAGCCTAATTTCAAGAAGTCTTACGACGAAGTAGTAAAGTTACTAAACATTGGTAGTTCGACCGGAGTTTCAAATCCCAGAGATATCCCAACTCTTTCCTTCTCTGTACATATTTAATATGGAAAAATGCATTGTAAATCTTCAGCTTATGAAGTAAAAACCTTTTTAAAATTTATCCTTTAAAAATACTGAAAGTTGTATTCATTGGCAATTTTTACCTTTACATTGAAGTATCACTTTGCAAATTCCTCTAATAAGAGAATAATAAGCAAATAAATTAACTCGGTTTCTGTGACTGATAATTATACGTAAAATACGTTATAAATTACACGTAAGTTTTTCCAAAAACATAAACTTTATGAGGCTGTCATAAATTATGGATTATTTCTCCATCTAATTTGCTTAGCATGTTTATTCTGGAATTTTCCTGAAAGTACTATCCTTTAACATGTTTATTCCTGAACTATACTTTAGTATCGAATAATCGTTTGCACGCCAGTTAACTATATTAAATATTCAAGTCTAGTTCAAAAAGCATGACTATTATTAGCAAAGAAAGATATTAAATCGATAATAATTTTAACAGATGTAATTAATTTGCTATTATAATTATCTCCTTTATAATAGCTTTCTAACATTAGTCGCTCTAGTATTGTAATTAAGAAAATGTGTTTCCAACACTAATGTCTGTATTTGCTAATACCTTTTATTTTCTCTACTAGCTCTTGCATTTATTACTATTATTCACGTAATTAGCCTGCTTATTAGACATTCTTTACCTGTTCTTATGATATGCAATTCTATTTCTCTAGTTTTCTTTCCCTGCTGGCGGCTTCGAAAAGAAGATTTTTTTTCCCCCAAATGGCAGATTGTGAACAGTTACAGTTTGTAACAGAGTCCATTAATCTATAATAAGGCCAGATATGATGGTCTCCCTACTATGAAGGCATCCAATAAGTGGGCCACCATTGCCTCCTATGAAGGGACGGACAGTTACAAACCATGCCTTCTCCGGGATTCGAACCCAGGGCCTTCGGTATCGCAGTCAAGCTTCCCTAACCATTATACCGTCTGGGCGACTCGAAAAGTAGTAACTCTTAGCATTTAGATAGGAAAGACTCTTCTTCGGAAGGAGGTCGTTAAATTCCCCTGGCTGGCAAAGGAGAAAACTTTCATTCGCGCAGTTGGGCTATGAGCAAGCAAAGGAGGGGGAAACTTGATTCGCGCATATACCGGTTAATATAAGTCTATTTCTGCATGTAAAATTCCTGCAGCTAAGCCACAACAAAATAGTTATTGTTATATGAACCCTTTCATTAAAAATCATAAAGCAGCATTTAGTAAGACAAGTTAATTCTCCGGGGCTCCTTTCAGTTATTAAATTATTCCATAAGTTAATAGTTGGCAGTAGAAGACAGCTAAGTGTCATTTTCTAGTTAGAAATTAGTTATTAGTTTCGTATATGACTTGCAGTTAAATCTGATGCATGCAGTTTAATCTGAGCTATTACATGATTCATCTGCGTCACTATTAACCATCCGATAAGATGCAAGTTCTGCTATCATATCGGATGACTGAACGGGACAGCAGATACAAAAGCAAACTACTGATATCAGCACAAAGCAGACTTTCCCTGTTCCTGAAAAGTTGTTATTAAAACTGTCAGCGAAGCAAAAATAAATCCACGTGGGAGATGATCTTGCAAAACACATTATAGCTATCCCTTTATAGGAAGAATTATATTCTTGAAGGACGTTTTAAGGGAAACTGATTCGTTTCGCGTTGCACATAGAATAAATCCACGAAAACGTCCATACGGGCAGCCCATTTTCCGGGGTTTGAACCTGGAAGTTGAACTACAGTGTTAAACTGTCACTAGCAGGCGAACGTGAAAAGAAAACAATTTAATTTCCCCTTTGAAGTTGCCCATTTTTTCAACTGTGCATACAAAGTACACTAAGCAAAACTATGTGTAATTGTCTTCTGAATTTCTAATTCTTCAATACTAAAAATGAATGAATTATTTTCCTGTCGTTTTGGCATGTTGTAATAACTAATCTAGCAAGATGGAGCAAAAGAAAATTTGGAAGTGACGGTAAAAGAACAGAAAGTAAATATACATGAGGAAATATGATAACTATGTAAATCATGTCCCCCAAAACAGGCAAACATACAGAAATGCTAATTAATTTGTTAAAAAGATTTCAAATGGAAATCATAAAATGATTCGATGTGTCCAATAAAATTAATTTCACTTTCTTTAAACACATAATAAATTTTCTCTTAAATTTCTTTTTCATACCAAAAATAAAAAAAATAAAAACATGTCTTACATTTTAAGACTTTTTATGACAAAAAAAATGATTTCTGAATGAAAGCCTGTGATCAGAAAGAAAATTGCGGAAGATTTAAAACAGAAAAAAAAAAAAAAATATCTGCTTTGAATGTATCAGAAACAGTTGGTTCATTGTACCGATTAGGAGATTATTTAAATTTTCCTAAGAAATAAAGTGAAACATATTCTCGCTTCAGAAATCTGATGTAGATTTATTACTTTCCCTCATACTTTCATCCCTTCTTGTGAACTAATGAAATCAGAATACTCTGTACTTCTTGCGAACGACAAAGAAATAGAAAGAAAACATGGTGAGTATGTCGTCCACTTTTGCTTTAAAAATCAAGCTGGATATATGGATAGATAAAAAGAAGAATCCATTTCAATTGAGAATAGCGAATTTTCAGCGCTGAAAAGCGGAGCATCAGGAAGCCCACTCTTCATTATATATCCAGATTTGCTACAGCCATTGTTAACTGCAGCCTTTACAATAGCCACCAAGCTGGAGGCGTTTTTCTTGTTAACTCGCAACTCGTTTACACTCTTCTATCTTTCTCTAAGTTTCTTTTTTTCTTTTTTTTTTCTCTTGTCCCCCTTTTCTATTCCTCTCCCTCCTCTATCAATTCTTAGCATGGCGGGTCCGCTTTTGTAAAGACGCGCGTCTCCATTCGGCACATATTTATCGTAGAGCGCGCGTCAAGGAGATAAAAAAAGGGGGCAGAAGGGAAGGAAAGAGAAGAAGAGGCCAGATAGACAGAGCGTACTCGATACAGCAACTGCCGAGATACGATAGGGAGAAAAATGTTAAACATCATTGTGTTTTTTCCGTATGAGTAGGGCGATAGTTGTTCTTTACTTACTGGATCCCCTTGGGGGAGTCTTCCCGGCACGACGTTCGCATCTGTAATGAAGAGTTCGATCCCAAGTTGCGTTTCTTTTCGACACTTTCAATGGCATGCATATCGAGCGTTTGCGCAAACCGCACGACACATCAGCATACAAATGCACTTCCCATCCCTTCCCTCTCCCAGTTTGGTCGCCAACTATTTCTCTCCCGCCTTTTGTTCCCTTGTGGCTCGTAAGGACACAGACGCCAATAGGGGGAAGCAATGCATAAATAAACAGCCCCGCTGCTGACAGCTTAGGCTCTACCTGCGGGATAGCGCCTTCTGACCTCTCTAAAATTTACGTTTACTAATCAAGGAGACTAGGGTGCCGATGAACGCCCTGGGAAATTTGGATCCTCGGTCGAATAAGTGAGAAAAGACCCTTGGAGGGGCTGCGACAAATTTCTCCCTTCTTCGCATTAGCCGCAACAGAGCTTTTATCTCGAAGCTTTACAGCCCTACTGGGAAACCTAGCGTCTGCTCATCCATCTTCTTGGGTGGGCGGACTCTTTTCTTCCGCTCAGCCATAGGCAGGGCCGTAAGAAAGTAGCGGGAATAAGCATGATGACAACATCCAATCCTGCGTTCGCCTTTTCTTTTCCTGTTATTTCACTCTTACCAGTAAATGTTAGATTTGTACAAGTAGAGATAGACCCCCACCACGAAATACGAGTCAACAACACGGAAGCGAGCGACACTTAACCCCAATTTAAGTGAATCGAAATATCATTAATGGAACATTCGTTGAGACGAATTTCACTGAGAAGCATTTCAATATAAATCTATCATTATTATTTACTTAGCAATAGGGGAATTTTATGCATTCCTACCTTACAATCTTACATTTTTCGTTATTACACTGAGTTTCTAAAGTCATAGTAAGAGGAAAGAAGTAAATTTTTTACCTGAAATCGTCGCATGTCTCTGGGATTCCCTGCGTTTTTTAGACAGTTCTGATTGCACTTCAAGAAGAACTTCAGAAAAAACCTGAAAAATATAGCGGCGTATATTATTTCTTACATTTAAGTTTTGCATTAAGTACATAAATGAAATTTTTCAATTTATCTTTAGTGAATGAATGCGAGATAAGTTTGTCATTTGCGTTACTAAGATAAATAACTTTAGTTCACTCAAAAACAATCACTCAAAACATTCAAAATAGATAATTTTACAAGGCATAGTAGAGAGGATCAGAGTGCGAACGATAAAAATATTCACCGTAACTAAAGAAATAAATAAACAGAGAGAGAAAGTATAGTCATTTAATCAATATTAGTCTTCTGCTGTTAATATCAACATTGTCATTTCCAAAAGCATAGCCTAAAATAAGTAAAATTATAGGAAAATATGCAATTTTCATTGTTAATGCATTCTAGAGCTCTTTGTCATTAGTCAGACAGTCATTAAATTATTTTTAATGTTTTTGTATATCATAGGAGACCTTTTCACTTTCTTAATTTAACTCATCATTAATGAACTTTCCCCCTTCCCAAACATACTGATGGAGTAACTGAAGCTATCCAGCGCTTGTTGTCATATCCTAGTGTGCAATTCCGATTGCAGAAAAGGCAGTTAGTTGCATCTGGAGCTTACAACCCGAGTTTACCCGTGGGTAAACGTATATTCGAGTGTTTTTTCAAGAAACGTCTAGAGAACTCTCAACGCAGGACTTTCTCCTTTTAGGTTGTTACCTTTTGAATGTTTTAACTAATTAGTTTTTCCCAAATTCATGTATCAGGGAGTATTCTTGATGTTTTTTTAAAATACCATTTAAAACTTTTATTTCTTGGCCAACACATTTTAATAATTTTTCCAACAACTCATTCTTACAGACACTTTTAAACATTTAACTTTCGTTTTGACTCGTAGACTTGCTCATTAAAATTTTATCTTTGTGATTGTTTCTTTGAACGGGTAACATTTTACAAAGACTTAAAGTATTTTCTGCGACATATTCCCAAAAATAAAAAAATATTATTTATTTATTATCATCACTTCATTCCTAATTTGGTAATGCTTGATAGTTTAAACCACGTTTTACATTCTGATACTCTACTAGAGGCTAATTTTTAAACTGATAAATTAAAAAAAAACTTAACTATATTTCTTGGAATGTAATAAAAAATGCTCTTTCTGACATAGCTCTCTTTGCTGCAATAACTTCATTATTTTGTAAAGCTGAGAGAAATATAAAGTTCAAAATTACATTTTTATTTTGAAATACGGCCTCACAATAATACGCATTTTCAGTTATTTACATAAGTATTGTTCAGTTTCCTAGTTTATGTGCAAAATCTTAAAAATTTCAGTTGCAATAAAATAAATAAATGAAAAATTATAAATAAATAAATAAAATACAAATCAAATAAATAAAAATGAAACCAAATAGAACAGAAAATAATTACTCGGTAATCTAATGAAAAGTCGCATACAACCATGCATAAAATTATAATAATATCTATAAACTTTACAAATAAGTAAATATAAACATAAAAGACTATGGATAATGAGAAATAGAAAAAAAATTCAAGACAAACGCCAACCCCAAAAGTATATGATAATTTCACAGAAATAATACTAAACGTAAAACATTTCATCTATAAAAACAAATTTTTATCCAAATTATAAAACTGAAATGTGAAAATTATATTTACCTCATTTAAAGACAAACTTCAGAAAAAAGGAATTATCATATTAATGGTAAAATTCCCTTTTTTTGTACAACACCGAGAGCATTTTCTTCTGAAACTTGGTATACAAATATTTAAGTTACGCTGCTTGTATTATTAGTCCAAAGGGGCAATTTGCTCAGAAGGGCTATTAATTTTGTGTTGGCATTTTGCGTTGGTTCATTATAAACGGCATTTCGCTTTTCAAATTGTTGCCACCAAATATTAGAGCCCTGCTTTATATTTAAAGAAATTAAATAATGATTGATCTGCATGAATGTATGTATGTTTCTCGCACTGTGAAAAACAACGGTACCTAGAGACATCAGATTTTGAATAAGTTGTCCTCCACTCAAATATGGGCATCTGAAACCCCAAATTGGAATTTTTGAAAGTTGTTTTATTATATATTTCATATTTTGTATCACCTTTAACGAATTTTTACTAAGAAAGTCAACGATTTCAAAGCGAGCAATGGCAACACTGTACGAAAAAAAATTATCTGCAGCGTGTGAAACTGTGTATCGGGGGGGGGGAATTCTAAAAATATGCTCTTTTTAAATTATTTTGCGATATTGCTGTTGAATTTAATTTTATGGTTTAAGTGCAAAGAACATTATATTTAATAAATAAAGATAGCACACAAAACGTTAAACAAAACGCGCCTTTGGATGTAATATAAAATCTAAAAGCTTTCAGATTGTTATTATTATTATTATTTATCTATCTTTCATTTATATCACCATTATTTAATTTCATTTATAAATAAGAACTCACAGGCTGTTCAAAAAAAAAGGCGACTAGAGACGTTATTCCTTAAGTATTGATTCCAGACATGTACTTCCAAATACAAAGTTTCTGAAAATAGGTTAGAACACTTTAGGATAGCTGTTTCAGCTCTGGCTTTAAATGGGTACTATGATCTTTGCAGAATAAAAATTCATATTCAGGAAATATTAATCATATTTTAACAAGTTCAAAGCAAAATGTTTATTACCTTTAAGAGAATAATCACAGACATATTCGTAATTAATATATTTGGAGGCAGCCATGAAGTTAAATTTGGTCATCTTAAACTTTGGTCCGCAACTATAAAATTTTGGTCAGAAATGCGCTTTAAAATGTATTTTAAACCAAGAAATTCGTTTCGAATTCCGAAAATTTTGTGCGTAAATATATGGAGCATTTTACATGTACTCAAACAAAATGACTATTTTACTAACTGGAAATTCTGCTCTACAGGTACCATACAAAACTTTAGATTTTTATACATACACCTTCTCCCAGTATTGCCAGTACTAAAACTGCTTTCCTATAATTAATCAATTTTGTTTTGATGAATTCTGAAACTGGAAGTATATGTCTAGAATCAATATATGAGGATCTAAAACCTGTAGCCACTTTTTTAAAACTCTCTGCATAATTCATTGCTATGTAATTAATGAATTTTAAGAAGGGGGTTAAACTAATGATGGGAATAATGTAGCTATTTTAAATTTGGGTTTTATATGGTACTAAAATTTCTAAAGAGGAAGTGTGAAATCAAAATTATTTACCCCTCCGAAACTTGCTAGCATCCTGATCTTACTTTGCGCTGCTCAGCAGAGAATTTGCAAACATTTAAAGCCTTAATAATTTAATTTAGATTCCTAAAGAAAGAGGCCATCTACAAAGGATCGTTTTTGCGATGCAAAATATAAATGCATTAAATAAAAAAAAAAGTTTTTGAGTCACTTTGTCTCAGAAAATGCATGTGTGTATTGTCATAAAAACAACCTCTGGAACAAGTTGACTATCTTTTTAGAACATGCCAAAAATAAACAAAATTTTAGAAAATGATTTACATAAAAACGCTTTGCAACAAACGCTACAAGAAAAATAGTTGAACCATTTTCTTTCGAGAATTGTTTCCATTGCAAAATATCCTGAACTTTCAAATGTTGTTCATTGTTTTGTTCTTAACTAAATTTTATTTGATACATAATTCTAATACAAAATTTATGTAATTTATTAATCTTACAACGTAAGAGCTCTAATATCATTATATAAATCATTGCAATACAAACTGAATTAAGTCTAGAGAAAAATTAAAATAAAAAATAAATTTAGGCTTTACATATTTTTCTGGCTTTAAAGACTAAATTGAAAAATGCTAGTTTATTTATCATCTTGAACCGAAGCAAGAAAATATAACATGCTTCGCATAAATGAGTTAAAGCAAAATCTTATAAAGTTATTTCACGAACTTAGAAAAAGAATTTTAACTTCCCTATGTTTTTCCCCTCCAGCGAGAAGCGCAGACAACTAAAAAGCCAGCTAAGATGAATCCATCGCCTCTTTAAGGCCACGTTTTAACTCTTTACTACAGATTTGCGATGTCACTGTTTCCGTAATCCATTTAAAGTCGTCAAGTCCCATGTAGCAAAAGGCGTAAAACAAATATTGAAGGCAGTGAGGATCCGCGCCTAATTATCCCTGGTCACCATGGTTACCTGGGTATCGTCAGGTGTATTTATAATGTCGTGTTTTACCTCGGTTATTAAGATTCGACCTCATCCGGCCCATTAACCGAAGACAAGTGTTAAGCAGAGGAAATAGTGAGGAACTTTTGCGATAGAGAAGCAGAAAGGGAGAGAAGGAGACAACACAGAATGCAGGAAAAACTGCTCCTGATCTGTTTTCCCAGGTGGGGCTCAATGTTCATAAATTTTGCATTCCATAATACCTTCAGGTAGGGGGCAAATGGAAGTTAGTTTTAAATAATAGATAGCCCGCCGAGCGCGCCCCAACATATTCATTTTCTAGACATAAGCTGGAGCACATATTCACTTTCTGCCGCTATTCCGAGACTAACAGCGCCGCCTTAAGCGTGTGCATTCTCTTACACGGAGGCCGCGATCTTCGTGTTTCCTTCATTCCTTCCAAAGGATCAGTCTATCATTGACCAACTGTCTACTTCCCATTATGTTTTATATATACTAGACCCATGCGCGCTTTTTTATACGGTCTTCGGGGCTGGAATTTCTGACGATCATCATTTTTTCATATTACACTCGCTGTGCGCTCATTAAAATAGCTCGAGTGCTCCAAAAATTTGTCCCTCGGGCGGTGGAAACGCGTTCCGAAAGGAAACTCGCGTTGTACCGCTCGCACCGTTAGTAGATGGTATAAATACCGACCCATGTTCGGCTTACTTTACCCCATCTCTCGATGGATATAAAAGGCATTATTGGCAAAACTTACAAATGGTAAAAAATGAGACAACCACTAACTGCTGTAAAAATATGCTTGCCGGTTGAAAGGAAGGCAGGTATATTTTACATGAAAGTGAATATAGCATCTGCCTACATATAAAAGGTTACTTCTATGACATGTATGAATTTTTGAGCGAACTCGATTTATTTTCGGCTTCAAATTTATCAGTTGCTCCAAAATTTTGAGAATTTAGAGAAATGATGCATGTATTGAATATACAAAGTGATTCATCCACAACAAGAGTAAACGTGTAACTTTCACGTAGACTTTATAACTGAATGAAACATTATAAAAAATGCCTTATGTTAAGACTCTGGTCTTGCTCGTGTTCATTTTCGAGGCTTAATAAGCATATTTTTTTTAGCTCTGCCTTCGTATTTCACACTTTAGCGTGTTTTCAGTTCAGCCGGTTCATGGTATCAGCGATAAAGTTGCACATTCTGGGACTCAGTATATTTCGTATTGCAGTGAAACTTCTTTGTCTCAACTCTCGGATCAGTTAACATTCTAGATATGTGTATTATACTACTGAGTATGTTTGGCTGTAATGCATTTTAATAATAAAGAAAACTTTTCTAGAGGTACATAACAAAACGAATATCGCTTAAGTCAATATAAATTCATCCCCCTCTCAACAAAACCTTTATCCTGCATTTTCCAAGATGAGAAAATCGCTGATGTTTAGAAATCGAAAATTCAGAACTTGAACTACACCTGGCAATTGATAATAAGTTTCATTATGGAAGAAAAATGTGTGACCGTGAGATTTTAAGCAGAGCACATTAAGTGTATTTTAAGTATGTAAAATTGACTTTAGAACAAACGTTACAAGTTTAACATTTATCTTTCGAAAAAGATTTCCCCTGCAAAATATCGCGAACTTTCAACAGTTGTTTACTGTTGTGTTCTTAATTAAATTTAATTTGACGTATGATTCTATTAAAAAGTGTGTTTATTGATTAATTTTATAACCTAAGAATTAATTTCATTATATAAATATATATAATTGCATTAATAATAATTATTGCATAATTCAATCATTATTAAATGTATTTAATATAAATATAGTTAATTGTATTATATAAATCATTGCTGTACAAGCTGGTCTCTATTAAAATAAAAAAGTATTTAAATTATGTTTTTACACAATTTTCTGGTTTTAAAGACTACATTCAAAATTGCTAGTTTATTTCTATCTTTTGGACCGAAAAGAGAAAATATATCTTGCTTCATGTAAATTATTTAAAGCATAAACTTATAAAAGTTATTTCGCGTTTTAAATGTTCAGATATTTTTGATTCGGTAGAAAATTCAGAATTTAAACTTTACACAAAGAAGCTTTACAAACTCTGGATAAAATTGTCGATATCTGAGAGTTTAAACTAGCTCAGAAACATTTTTGAAACACTTAAAAAGTGTTAGAAATAGTTTCTTTTCAATAAAATATTAAATATTATTCTCGAGTTTTAAACGTATTTGAAAATATGCTTCGTTATAAACAAATCCAGCCATATTTATGTAAGGCGATAAGTCCTGATTCAAAATGTGTTTTAAAAAGTCTTTAAAAATCGTGCCCTACTCATGAAATAATTGAGAAATTAGAAAATTACATTTTATTCGCTAGAAATTTAAATAAATATATTAAAAGCTAGTTTTTTAAAATTTCGCTTTAGTTCGACACCAGCGTAGCTCATTATATAACTTTAACTCCATGGCGAGTCGACTTAATGAGATTTCATTGCATTATATTTGCATTTCTAAATGCGTGATGGCTCCAAGTCCCAAGGAAAACAAAAGCTACAAGATTAAAGTCACAGGACTCAGGCAGATAAAAAATGAACAAAGTTATGATGTAGACACTACAACAAACTGGGCCGCTTTCCCCCCCCCTTTCTTTTTCTTTTTGGTGCACCACGATAAATATTATAAATCCAATCAAAAACTTCCTTCTTCGTAGTCTTAGTGTCCCACTTATGTAATCGTAAGTGAAAATAGCCTATATTTTCTAAAAGCCTTATACAGTGCCATTTCGTAGTTACAATAACTTATTATAATTTATTTCTTATTTTCAATAGATTAGTGAAAAATTAATTTTACAGGGTATTTATCTGCGATTGCTCAATTTTATTACTGAAGGGTTTAAAATGCTCCTGATGACAAATTTCACTCATTCATTTTGGACAGGTTGTCAGAATTTTGATAAAAGCCAGAGTTTATGTAGTTAGTTTCGAAACATTTTAAGCGACATAAAATAAAATTTGGCAAAATTTTTGCTTAAAATCATGAGGGTACAGAAAAAAAAATTCATGCCATTTATTATCGGCTCCAGAGCTTAAATTGCGCCGGAGTCCACCGCAGCCGGGTTCCGGTACTTCTTAGTTTTGAGGATAAATCATAATTCTAGTCGAAGCGCAGCGGAGCCGTAGATATGAAGGCTCTGGCACTTCTTTTATGTAATTCAGCAGAAATTTCAGTAGAAAAAGATGAACTATAAACAACTATCAGGACTACTATTTTTTTTAGTTGATTTCGCAAACATAACTGAAGTCCTCAGTAGGAACAGGGAGCTTACTAAAAGCCATATTCGTGTGTGTGTAGAAGATACAAGGAAGATAAGAAGGGTTAAAATTCCCCTTTATTTGCTTATCGATCTTACATATTAATTTTTCCCGTACTTCGGGATACAAAGGACCAACCACTTGTGGTCTGAACGTAAAAGAATATAAGACTACTAACTAACTAAAATTTAAATAAGAGCTAACTTTCAATATCTTACACAGATGACTAGCACTAAGACTTACCTTTTAAATTACTACGTCTGTAGTACGCAAACTGCGGAAAACTACAATAAGTCTTTAATTTCCAAGAGGGTTAAACCTCTGGCCTTAAATGCGGACAGTAACTGATGGCAAGCTCGCGTGAAGACTCGTAGCAAGAGAGCTCTCTCTCCTTCGTTCTACTACTTAGCAAAAAGCCACAACTTAAATACTTAAACGTTAGCAAGTACAATTTGCATAAACATACTCACACGTTAATTCTGGCCGGAAGTGGAAAATAAGAGATGATAGTAAAGTTTTAAAATAAAATAAACGTTAGTTAACTTAAAATCCTTACACAACTACTGAACAAAAATTTCAGTAGAAATTTAATCTCCAAAATTTTATTTTCAGTAATAAAAAAAAATTTAAAAGCAAATTTTATATTACACACGAACGGACATTTTTTTTTTTAATTTACAGACACATACATATTTCGAGAGCATTTAGTCTAATGCCACATTGTGCTAAAAATATTTAAAAATAACATATCTTTAGAATTCCGATAGGCACTCTCGCACACTGGAGGTAAAAGTGTTTTATTCCCTACAATGTTACCGCTGCTCGCTTTGAAATTGTTGAGTTTTTTAATCAGAAATTTTTTTAAGTTTTATAAAATGTGAAATAGACAATAAAACAGATTCCAAATTAGGGTTTCCAAGTTCCCATGTTCGAGTGGAGGACTATGTTACTCAATATTTGATGATTCTATGTACCATTTTCTTCGCAATGCGAGAACCTACATACATTTATGTAGATTCTTCATTATTTAGTTTTTTTAACATCCGGCGGCAATATTTTGAAAAATGATTCAGGGTTTTGAGATTAATATCCCTTCTGGGCTAATTATATTAAAAAAAGCTTATTAAATTTCAATTTAGCTTTTCGCATTTTATTAAAGTTTAATTTAAACTATTTAATTATTTGAATAATTAATTCTTTAATTTTTTTAATTATTAATGATTTTATTAGTTATTTTATTTACTTATTTATTCTTTCCTGACGGTCTTCCATAGGGCTCCGGCACATCTAATTTTAAAAATTAAGCCCTGATCGGCTCCAATATTTTATAATGGTTACACGTTTTGAAAGAATTGTCAGTTCGCTACATCAAACAGTTAATTCCTATCAAGAATTTACAATTCTTGATAGGAATTTCTGCCATTTACAATTCTTATCATAAATCGTTTAGATGACTTATGAGCGTTGACTGCCACCTTCTTCAACACTATAGGTGATTTAAGTGATACTTACAGCTTTTTGAAATTATATAATTCTGGCAGAAATTTATTACATGTTTAAAGTTTATGAACAGATTCTAGGCAAAAAATTCATACCACATCGGACAAATAATAAAGGAACAGAATATTCGATATCTTTTACCAAGAAAATAGTTTTAAAAATCAAATTTGACCCTTCTAGTCAACGTTTTTTGTAAGCTATTTGTATAGAGTTGCGTACGTAATTTACTTCCTTCTCACTTAGCTGACATTTTAGGACATCTGTATATAAAATATTCATGAAAATCTGAATAATTTATTTCATTTTAATCAGCTGTGCAGATATAAAAAATCAAATTTTTTAAAAATAATGCACCTAATGAGAGACAAAATTTTGTACATCAACTTAATCTTATAAATGATACGTTATAAGTACACATGCCTCCACGACATATTACAGTAAATCTTTATCACGAATTTAGGGAGAATAGTCGTATAGATAACATCCTTAGGTTGTTGGTGCTGGGTTCTGCAGTTATGTTACAGCCGTGGATCTTGGAATTTCATGGACAAAATATAAGTTGACTAGTCTCAATATAAAACGATAATTAGTCATATGAATACAAAATACTGAATTTGAATTTATTTCTAATTATGACAAAATTCATTATCTAGAGTGAGAAGAAGATAATCATGAACTTAATTCCTTTCGCGTCTGCTCTCTGAATATACTTTCAAGCATAAACTATTCGAAAAAGACAATATCGGTTATGTAACAGCTTTAGGCTTGTTGAGGGTGAAATTAAAAAGCTCTGATGAAACCAACTGAAAAGGTTGGATCATCGCTAAATTAATTAACAAGCCCAGTTTAAATGCATATTATCTGCATGAGAATTTCTCGACTCATGCTCATTGATGAGCTTTCATGTGTAAAGGTTTATGCTTGAGATCGTCGAGAGATAGTTTGCGTCCTCCTCCTTCTTTCGATAAGTTTAGTCATTCATCGCTGTGTTCATCAGCACCACAGGGAAGTGAACAAAATACACAAAGCAGCGTTAGTGCTGAAAGCTCTCCAAAACTAATCATATTACAGCAGCGATAATGGTGATGATAAAATTTATGGCTCTGTTTATCATCGCTGCTTGAGGCGGTTCTTTGTATTAAAATATGCATTCTGTCAATTTTTCCACCGGCTTGGTCTTTAAACGAAGACCTGATAACACTCGATGCTGTAACGCAGCTTCATTACAATCCACGGCTCTTACTTATCTCTAGTGAATCCGCAAAACCACAAAATATTTTTAGAAAATAAAGCGTGGGATAAGAATCGCTTAGCGTTAGAGAGAATTTGTGGATAAGAACGTAGGCACATTAATCCATACAATTAAAAAAAAAGAAGAAAAAGGAAGAAAGAAAAGAACAGAAAAAAAAGAAAGAAAGAAAGGGCCGGAGGGGGAAAAACGTAAAAGCTAACAGATGTAAATTTTTCTAAGCCAATGGCCTCATCCTCAGTTAAGACTAAGTACAATTTAGAATTTTGCACCCAGGATATTTGGTAAAGAAGAAATATTTTTTTAGATTCTATTTGCTAAATATTGCTCAATCCTTCTCGTCCTGAACTAATCTCTTTTATACATACAGTATGGTATGTATTGTACAGAGATAGTTGTTTCGAATAAGTTATTCACCTGCATGTATTTTTACAGGGGAAAATATACGAAAGTCTGTTGTTTATATATATTCTGGGAATTTCCGAATCCTCGGAATCGAATCTAAGTAGACTTTCAAATCATCAGTATACCACACTGGTGAAATAAATCAAGAGAGATTTAATATTTGATCTACTATCTCCAGAACTACTGAACAGATTTTAATAAAATTTGGTGTGAACATAGGTTGATGTAATACAAACAAAATAAACATTCAACAGTTATAATAGACACACATGTTCGTGTGTAACACTCATGGGAGCCTGAAGATCTGAAAAAGCGGTTGCAGAAGATACAAAAGAAATGGGTTAATAGGGAGTATGGTCTCCTCTAACAGCCATACAGGCCTCGCAGCGTGATGTCATACTGGAAATAAGGCAGTTGATCAGTGCCTGTGGCAATTGGCCCCACTTATTCAGCAACGCTGTTTTCAGTTCCTGGATGATTTTCGGAGGGGGTTTGAGAGTTGCAATTGCCCTCCCCAAAGCGTTCCAGACATGTGCTATAGGGTTGAGGTCTGGAGACCTGGCTGGCGAATCCATCCGGCAAATATCCTCACTCTCGAGAAATTCGTCGACCAGAAGAGGTCTATATGGTCTCGCATTATCATCCTGTAAGATAAACTCGCAGCAAACTGCACCATGGAAAAGGCGAACATAGGGCTCCAAGACCTCCTCCCTACACCTCACACGAGTCACAGAGCCTCTGTCAAAGATGTGGAGACGTGTGCGGCCATCCAACATGATGCCTGCCCAGACCATTACACCGCCACAACCATAATTGTTGATTTCGCGGACATTGGAGGATAGGTGGCGGGTCCTTGGCTCTATCCATATGAAAGTACGTCAAGAATCCGTGTTTAAGCTAAAACGGAACTCTTCGGTGAACAGAACGGTCGCCGATTGCTCCGTAGTCCAACCAATATGCTGCCTGCACCATGCTAATCGGACTCTCCTGACCGTAGACGTGAGCGGGACGCAAACAGCCTTTCTTCTGGCAAACTTTCTAACTTCTGTCACTCATTCTTTTGGAAACAGTCACCCTTGTTACACGGGTTCCTGTGGCTGCATACAGGTTCCGAGAGAACTCAGAAGCTGTAGCCTCTCTGTTATGGCTCGCTAAAATGGACAAACAGCGATCTTCTCTGGCCGTCGTGGCTCTTGGAAGACCTTGCCCAGGCTTTCTCTCGATGGACCCAGTATCCTGGAAACTTTTTCCATAGGTTACACAGGACGCTGAGCGTTAAATTAAACTCTCTGCACATCTGGACTTGCGATTGGTCCGCCTCTTGCCTCCCCACAATTCGCCACCTCATTCCATCGTGGTGGTTACTCATTTTCACTGTTCCGATGTGAATTTAACCGATTGCTGCAAGGTAACACCAAGAAATTCACCGAGGTGTTCTAGCGAACGCAATTCGTCTTACCCTCCACGCACTTAAAAAGCCTGTTTTCTGCTGGCTCCACCTACACACACGTGTACGCGTACGTATTTGCTTTACAAAATTTGCATTTTTATCTAGAAGCAGTGGTCTTTTTCTTCAGTTCAGTTCTTTTCATGCAATTCCATAAAATATGCAAATTCTTTTAATTTATTTCACCAGTGTATTTGACAATTTTCTTTCCATTTCTGATCCAAAGATTGGGTTAACTTTGAAAATTTAATTAACTGTTTGATGCTTTAAGTTGTAAGATTATACTTCAGAATTCTGTTGTTTTAAATTAAAAATAGCACCAAGAACTATCTCAAGCGGAAAAGGATTAAAGACAACATAACGGATGGTGGAGTATAAGGAAACCAACGAGGTTTAACGCTACTTTAACTTTATTTTAATAGAAAAAAAAAAGCTTTCAGTAACACTCTCGCCAGTATTGCATTTTCAACATAATTATTCACTATCGCATTTTCAACATTACTGCTTCCTTCAGTTGCAATTAAGCGTTAATCATTTAGAAGGAAGATTCAGTTTTTTATTAAAATGAAGTTGAATTAAAGTAAAAGAAGTAAATTTAAGTCATGTTGGAATAATGAAATTTTTGCAGATTCAAAATACTAATTTGAAAATTAAACCAGACCTGTTCCAATGTCCCAGACAAACCAAGGAGTGGTATAATAAATTTCATACAAAATTTATCGAAACAGAAAATATTAAAAAAAAAAAGGTAAATGGATTTAATATCTCAGAGTACATCTCTTTCAGGAAATTCGTATAGCGAAAAAGCTGCATGTGTTATTGCAGCCTGCAAAGTATAATTGGGTTCTGGTTGCAAACTTATTTTATCTTTTCTTTAAAGTTATATAAATATTTACTTTTAAATTTATATACAATATTCCCCAGGCGTTATAGTGGTTAGGGGAGTCTACTGCGATATCGAAAGGTCTGGGTTCGAATACCGGAGAAGGCATGGCTGTAATTTTCCGTCCCTTCATAGGAGGTAACGGTGGCCCACCAGTTAGGTGCTTCCACAATAAAGTGGCCACCACTTCCACCCTTAGTAGTCAGTAGCCAAGCCTAAGTCGGCTAAGTGCCCACCAATGTAAAAAATAAATAAATAAATAAATAAATAAATAATAATAATAATAATAAATATAAATACTTATATAAGAACATAATATTTTAATTTATTAGTGAATGGTATGCAAAAAAGGTAGGTTGCATTTTCTTCAATAGGATTTTGATACTTTAGTTGCTGTTTTTATGTTCTAGAGTCGAGAGACTCTTAGAACATAATAACATAAAATTTGAAAAATTTACACACATTACATATAAATGCTATGATATTCTTTTAACATCATGCCTATTTTATTGCTAATTAATAATTTATAAGCCAAAGTATTTAATTCTTAATTAATAAAAGAATTTGTGAAAAAGAATTTACGATACATTCTTAGACTATTTCATTCTTAAGAATAATCCTATTGAAAATGTGCACCTTATTATGGAGTTATAAAGAACTTATCTTTTTAATATGCATTATTTAAGCAGTTTTGATGGCGTAAAATGAGTAAAACTATATGCTTAACCTTAACTGCCAAGCAGTAATATTTTCTTTTCGAGCTCTCAAGCGTAACGACCTTCAGCTAGTTACAGAAATTTCAGTTTAAATCAGGACTTGGCACTAAGTTAAATTAAGAATGTAAGTAAATCACATATAAAATTTTGTTGAATTCTGTTGCTTAAAGAAGCATCAAAGAGGGATCACTATACTCTCAATACTTTCGCATTCCCATTAACATCCCATTACCATTTAAAGGCAATTGACTGAGTACTTTGTTGACGCTTTAAGAGAAAATCGAAAGTGCTTTTTATAGTAGATCCGGAAAGAGAGGGGAAAAAAGTGTGCATAAATGGTTAAAACTAATCCTGTTTCTTAAAGCCGTAGCATTTTGCGCAGAAGCCAGATAAATTTCAGCAAAGATACCATTCACGCTGGAAATGTTCTAAAAAATTCTTCTTTAATTCTGAATTATTTCTTTTATTCTATCGTCGTCATACTGGTTCTAGCGACGATATTTCGAAAGTGCATTTAGAAAAGTATAGATTTAGATCTCTGCAGATAAATTCACGTATTGAAAATGAGCTCAACGTAACTTATTGACATTTATCCAATAAAAAATGTCAGCAAGAAGGATCAGAGAAATATGTTTCAGTTTTACTTGAAGAAACCATGGATAGCAAATTTAGACTAATATAAAATAACTCTTTGCATCATTTATATAGATAAAAATGTAGCTAAATGTGTAGAAAATTGTTAAGGAGTTAATACTGAATTGTTAAGACTGCCGAATACTGCAAATTCGACTCGGATTTAAACCGAGGCAAACGAAGTAGCTGGGTGTTTAGCTTACGTAATTATCCTTATGACATGAATAAGAGACAGTTTATCTTAAAAAGTCCTTTGCAAAGGCACATCTCTCCTTGGACAGATAGCCCTTGTGAGTTTTGCAGTATTTAGTTACCCAAACCACTAAGAAGATAGTCGTGTGAATGAAGCTGAAAGCAAAACGAAAATTAACAGTACTTCAGGCGAACTTCGCAATGTATTATATATTCATAATTGTTCAAAGGTAATAAGCTGAAATATTCTAGAATTCGACCGAAAACTTGGTATAAGATAAATGATGGGAAATAATATAAGACAATTGCGTGAAATTTCTTTTTTCTTTCACATTTTTCTTTTGCAGTGTTCATAAACTTCGAAAAGCCGATTTCTAAAACAGTTGAGCTTTCAATTACGAAAACATGCAAGAAATCAAGTTGTCAACTATTTCTGAAAATATACAAAATGGCATACAAATGAAAGTAATTAATTGACACTTCTTGAAAAATATCTAATGAGTAATACAGAAGAAGCAATGTAAGTTTTCAAAAACGGTTTCCTTCCCTTCTCCCCGTTATATATCTTGTTTCGAAAGCTGAGGACTTCTTTCGCTGAATAAACACTTTTCCTGTGCAAAAATGGTTAAAATTAATCCTGTCCTCAAATAATAGAATAAATAAATAAATAAAAGAATAATAGTCAGGATGATAAAGTGTATTCTGATTAAAATAAAATATGAGAAGAAAATATAGTTAGGAGTATTTGAACATAGCAAAGCATGAGAGCGCTTTCTGCGTAGGGGAGGAATGCTTTCGTGGAAGACCTTTTCTAAGGGAAGCAAATTCATATTCGCTTCACACATGGGTAGAACTACAAAAACCAACCATGCAGCCAGTTTGTTCTTCCGGGATCGAACCCGGGTCGAACTCCCCTATTTAACAGTCTTAACCACACTGCTACTAGTGAAGCAAGAAAGTATAAAAAAGAAGAACTTTGTGACTGTTATCTGGAAAATAATTGTATTTCTTTCGCAATTCTAGCAGTACTTCAAAAATTAAACACAGCGGTATTTTTACTTATAGCTAATTACACGTAACTACATAAACTAATAGATCAAATAACGTTCACATAATTCAAAGAGTAATTTTACACAAACTATTTCGGTATCAATTTGAAATAGTAGTAATTTGTCTGAAAGTACCGGCTGCATAAATGTGATAAAAATGAAAGGAAAAATTTTTCAAATAAAGCTACAATAAAAAAATAAAAACGCAATTTCTGATAAAAATACAATAAAAAAAAACAAGTAAAGAAAGAAGTAATTCTTTTGTTTTAAAATTTATATGAGGATGAATTAGTTATTCGGCTTGAATAGAAAAAGCTTTGAACTTTCGAAGCAGAAATGGGTCGTGAAGAATTTCGCTATCTTTACAGTAATTTGCGAAACTAACAAAGAAAACTAAAGTGTAGTAGCTATAGTTGCATAAAAACTGGCTGCCCAGAAGAAACTTTCATTGTGTTTAGCAAGTGAATGGCTCGATATTCTTTCGCCCAATTAATTTCGGTTACCTTTCCATAACTTGGAGCAAAGAGCGAAAGGCGCATTCAACTGGTAAAATGTTCGAGATCTAGAAAATCGGATTCCATTGTAATAAGGCAACGGCAGTTGCAGAGGAGAATCGCAGGACCTGTGGGAATCACCTTAAGGATCTCTAAAGAGCAGACAGCCCAAATGGGTCATATGACTTGTCTGCGGCGGCCTTAAAACCCAGATGTCAGCCGCTCTTGTCTAATCCCTTTGAGACCTCTTAAACCAGATTTGGGGATTTACCTGTCCCTCTTAACCTAGGCCCGCAGGGAGATCACTAGACGCCTCAGACTTCGCGGCCCATGTCCTGTGGTTCAAAGCTTAACTCACAGTGGCTATTTTTTGACTTCATTTCTTTCTTTAGCCAGCACGTCTTTTTTTATTCATCACACATGTTTTTAAGTTTCTGCAGAATTTTTTTCCCCTGCTCTTACATATCACTTTTACAAAGGAAACGGTTTCGTCTCGATGACGGATACTTCATTTTGTGGGACAATTATGTTGTTCACGATTGTATATAGTAAAATTTGACCGCGGATAACAAGCAGGGTAAACATTTTATTGCGTTACATCCAAAGTGTGCGTAAATAAATATTTAATGAACAATGTAATTGTACCACCAGAAAAACTGTAGTCGAAAATATTCGTTCCTTTACGAAGAATCAAGTTTTAAGAATTCTTAGAATCATTTCAGTATCCAGCACGGAAACTATTATTTTTCCATTGTGTTGAATAGTAAATTTTTTTTAAATTCCTTAAAAAAGGCATATGAAAAATAATAATATTATTTTATGAAATATTATTTTCTTCATTAGTCGAAAAATAAATAGCCTTTGATATTTAAATATTTTCTTTCAGGCGTCATTATGGTGTTCAAAAGTCTCAAGTGGTTTCAAGGTGTCATGTTAAATCTTATGCAAGTTTGCCTTACATTCATCTGTCTCACATGTCCATAGTTAGGTCTAGCCTGCAATACTTATCGTGACTTTTTCTTTCTTTTATTGTACTTTATTTCTCATTCTTGAGATCTCATTTACATTTTTCATTCTAAAAACTTCTCAGTTAAGTGAATCTTTTAGAAGCGCTTGTTGTAGAACTCCATTTACCCAGAAGGAGAATGACCGTTTTATCGTAATATTCTCCCCCCGCGGTTATTTCGAGAGCTGAAGACAAGAATAAATACTAAGAAAACGTATGTGTTACAATACATTCAAATGTTATGTAACACTACCTCAAATATGTTTAGCGTTAGCTCAGAAGGGCTATTAATTTCGTTTTGGCATTTTGCGTCGATTCAATGTAAATGTCCGTATCACTTTTCAAACTGTTGCCACCAAATATTATCGCCCTGAGTTATATTTAAAGAAATTAAATAATGAAGAATCTGCATAAATGTATATGTGTTTCTCGCATTGTGATAAAACAACGGTACCTAGAGCCGTCAAATTTTGAATAACATAATCTTCCTCCGAATATGGACATCTGGAAGCCCAAATTTGGAATTTGGTTTATTAACGATTTCATATTTTCTAACACTTTAACGAATTTTTGATTAAGAAACTCAACAATTTCAAAGCGAGCAATGGCAACACTGGGCGAAATGAAAATTATCTCCAGCGTGCGAGACTGTGTATCGAAAATTCTACAGATATGCTTATTTTAAAATTATTTTCCGATATTGCTGTTGAATTGAATTTTATGGCTTAAGTGCGAAGAATATGATATTTAATAAATAAAGGTAACACAGAAAACGTTAAAAAACGCCTCTTTGAGCAAAGTGTAAAATCTGAAAGCTTTCAATCTTTCTTCCCGACTGACTTTTTTTTTTTTTCATCTTTTTTTCATTCTTGGTATACTTATTTAGTTGGTATGTTACGCTACCATTGATGAACTTATCACTCTTCCGAGAATTATTTCCTAATCGGAGACTTTTCACTGCTTTTACATAACTTACAGTCACACTGCTTATCCTTATAAATTAAGCATTTATCTGGAAAGAATGAAAAAATGAAAAGAATTGAAGTTAAAAAAAAAGAGGAGCAAATTATTGTTTTTCGAGATGATTCAATATTATCTTTCTTCAGAGTTTCAGGTTAAGCGAAGTTTTACTGATCTACCAATTTCCGCTATTCTAATAACGGCGAGTTTAAAGATTAGATCTATTCTTTTCTGTGTGTTTATTTAATTTCGGTAGAAATTGAATAAAATTTTGGCTTTAAAATACTGCTTCAAATACAACAAGTGTACTTGTTAAGTTTTTATAACTGTTGAACAAAATTTTAGATAGAAAATTTTTATTTCACATATGTTAAAAATTTATTCTCTTCCTGTGCTATTCCTTGGCTTGGATAATGAATATCACATTAGTTGCTATTACTTGAAATGTAAATTTACACATAACAAAAGTGCTTCAAATTATGATTTTTATAAAATAACAGGAAACACAAAAGCACAAATGAAAACTATGGAAGTCTAGAAATTTACGGAAATATTAGGGACAAGCTTTACATGAATTTCGAAAACTGAAGTATGAAAGCGAAATAAGAAAATGTATGACTGACGCATGAAGTAAAAGAGGGACTTTGTGACTTTTACATATGCACTTACTATACACTAATTAAATTAGAAAAAAACATACAATCTATTATTAGTAGAAGGAAGAGCTGGGGAAAGAAAAAGTTTTTGTCACGAATATCAAAATGAAATATAGTTATTAAATGCAATAATTTACATAAAAACATAATTATTTGTTTTCATTCCAAATGTTAATGAAAGCTATAATTAAAGGGACATTTAGAAATATTACAAAGAATATTTACAATATTATTAAGAACACAAAGGAAAAAATTTCTGACGTTCTTTTTCTCTCCTTTAATGGTCCATCAGCGGCCAAATGGTAAAGACTGGTAGTTCGGTACAGGGTTCGAATCCTTGCGAACGGGCTGGCTGCATGGGAGCTTTCGTGATTTTTTCCATGTGTGTAATGCGTATACGAGCCAGTTTCCTTTGTGTGCTTTGCCGTAATCAACTAAACCAAACCAGAACCCTCCTTCAAAAGGACATTTTTCATATTAGGCAAATTATGTGCATAATTCGCATACCGCTTTAGGAAGGTTAATTAGCAATTTGTATGTGCAATATAAGACAGCCAACGAATAGCTAGTTGCTTATAAATTCCAGGATAAATAGAATACGGCGTATTAACATCTTAAACACTTACTAAGACGTTTTCATTCAACTTTAATTCTTTTGATGTTCATAAATATTTGTACAGTGTACTTCTATACTACCTAATATTTCTTGAAAATTCTGCAATTTTAAAGAAGTTTAAAGTACTCGTTCAAGTATTATCTTGAAGATTCTGAAGTCGGTATTTAAAGAATTCTAGGAGGAAAAACATCTAAACTGTACAATATTTCAAAACACAAAAATATTTACACTATTAAATAAAAGTAAGGGAATCGAAACAAATAAGCAGTACGAGGTTAATCCCGGTAATTGAAATGTAAATCAGATTTGAAATAAAATCGATGAAAAGAAAAAAAAAATATTTGGGGATAAACAAGTCGAGTGTGAAAGTCTCTCAGTGGGACAAATGCCATACTTACCAGTTGAAATTTTTATTTTCCGTCCTTACTCAAAAAAACTTTGTAAAAAGGGGGAAAATAGCATAAGGAAATAAATACTGAGAAATATTTGGAAGAATATTACGAAACATTATCCCAATTCTCTATTGATCATTCACGTTTCAAATACGCAATGGAATTTGTTTTTCGGACTGGAGCTACTCATCTGCTGCAGTCAGTATTCTTTTTTTCAGTCATCTGAATCCACAGATCCTAAACATATCTCACAATTACAAGTAAGGAGTAATACTTTGCTCTCGTTAAAATAAAAACGAATGATATTGGAAATTATGTACTACATCTCATTTGCCATTCAAATGGAGAGAAGCGAAAAAATTTCTTTTCTTTTCCTGGCGAGAAATTTCATTTACGTGGCAGGTGGTAGGAATTGAATTCAAATTTCTACCGAAAGCGCTAGTTTATCCCAAGTAAACACCTGTTTTACGTAATGTACGGCACCGTCTTTTCCTTCTGTAAAGAATTTATCACTTAACTAAGCTGGTTGAGGTTTGGGCCCATACATCAATCCCACCTGCGGATTCTAAGGCAAGTAATTCGCGAATCTTTTCCCAGAGACCATTCTTCACCAAGAGCAGGTGGTGTATAAGAAATCCATGATGTTAGAAGAATATAAAATGAACCGGGTGGGAAGGGGAAAAAAGGCAGTTATATAGGCAGGAGCCGAAGACAAAAGAGAAACGCAACTATGGCAGGGAAGCGAATCAAACTAGCTGCAAGGGGGTGGAGGATGTACAGGCGCAGCTCTGATTCAACAGTGCGACATTATAATCTCGGGGCCAAATCCTCCCTGATAAATGGTGAAATCTGGGCCCTGCGAGTAATTGAAAACTCCCACTGGTACCTGAAATCCCTAACATCCAGCCTGATAGGGATCGGATCTAGAAGGATCAAAGTAAAATAGTGTGCCCGCCTGCTTGGACGAAAGGACCTGCCGTATTGCATGAGCTAAGGTAAATAGGGCTGCCATCGGATACCCTGCCCAAAAAAGTTGTTTTGAAAGACGCCAAGAAGCGCCAACATTTTTGTACATTGGCAAACGAATTTGTAACATTAATATTTGTGATGCCTTTTAATAAAATGGCTTCTGAAAATAGTTAAGAATTGGATCGAAAGTAAGTTTTGACAGTTCTTATACCCAGGATTTTAACACTTGCGAATAAAGCTTTCTTTTTTCTCCCTATAATTTTTATTTACTTCTTTATTAATTAAAGCAGAGTAATATTAAGGGTACCCACAATCGAAAAAGTTATTGTATCCGACAGAAATTCAAGTGATATTTTGCATGTAGGCTAGGTAGGAAACGGATGGCTTTATTATTATTATTATTATTATTTATTTTTAAAGTAATGAAGTAAACGAACAAAAATAAAGTACGTATGTGATATTTCCATCTAAAAAAATTTTAAAGGATTTACAAAAAACAATTTCTCTTCATGAAATTATATGCTTCTAAATTTAATTCTCATTTAAAAGAAATTTTACTAAGGTTTTTGAAGATAACATGCTCTTGTCAGAATGCATCAAATCACTAACTACACAAGACAGACTTTTAGCTATTCTATAAAGTATTCTCTCTCTCCTTTCAGTATGCTTCTTCGTGTAACTGGAAGCATACTCCACACGTATTCAAGATGTCCAGGGTTCGAATCCTGGCGAGGGCATAGCATATTTTTTACGTCTACTGCTTCAAAATAACATAATGTTTCTACAATTCATAAGCATATTTCGATGAACTTATTAAATTTTATATATCCATGAAAGTTCTTAATAAACATTTTACTTATTTCTTCATT
Source organism: Stegodyphus mimosarum (assembly GCA_000611955.2). Lineage (NCBI taxonomy): Eukaryota > Metazoa > Arthropoda > Arachnida > Araneae > Eresidae > Stegodyphus > Stegodyphus mimosarum. The sequence goes on along the minus strand of KK117621.1, from coordinate 1,546,642 downwards.
AATAAGTAAATAATTATGTTTTATATTTCCTCTAAGTGATTAGAAATATTTTGGATATAGTATCAATATATTAATGTTCCAGTACTGGATTTTATATCCTGACACAGTATCTACTAATGGATAAATAGCTTTTCATGAGAGATTTTTGTCACATTTTGAATTATTACCGAGTTAATGCTAAAGCGTGTTTCAGAATTTATTGCTCTTCCAGATTTTTAAATTTTTTTCAATATGATTTTTACGTTTGTAAAAATGAGGTTTAGTGGATTTTTATTCGTTTTATGAGATGACACCTTAAATAAATGAAGAACAGTATCCAACACGATTTGGTCTGTCAGTTCAGATTTCCAACTAAGGTTTATAACGTCAATTTCTCAGAAATTTTACTTGCATGAACTTTACCTAGGGTAAAATTTAATTGTTTTTCGTATTCTTTTGCATTTTAAATTATCAATTTGTTTATGAATTTTACATACTCAAATATATTTTACAAAAAATATTACAAATGCTAACTGAGTTCTTGAACAACAAACAGCTTTAGTTACTCATCATTTAGCTGAATTGTGCTTTAATATGATCAACATACATCCTTAAAACACGTAGATAGTATTTAGAACGTAATCTAAGATGTTAGACTAATGCTTTGATTTCTTATTTTAGATTACATAGAAAATAAAATATAACTATTTTAATGACGAAAACATGAGGCTTTTAAATGTACGAGTAAAAGATTAAGTGAAGGAAAAATTATGCTTTACTATTTTTACTTTTGAGATGCATATTTAATGCTTGATTCCTTACCTATCGTACAGTTACTGCACGTTTGCTCTATTTTTACAGATAACTGTCGTATAAAGCTTTTAATCTACAGCTAATAAGCTTAACAACTTATCTCAGTAACAGTTTGTTTTTCAATGCATAATTATAAAATATGTTTCTAATACTAGCTTACTTAAACAGTTGCAACTACTCTATGAGTATTATGGCAAGGCAATAGTTGTATAAGAACATTAATAAACCCTATGAGTAAGCACATTTAATGTTTTTTCTCTCGCTGATAAAGATATTTGAAAGTTGCTTAAAGAACAGGACTCTGTTTTCGAACTCTCTGGCTGAATTTTGCATAAGACGAATAAGTAACAATATTTTATTACAAACACTATTTTTTCCGGAGTATGAGAAAAACACTTTTTTCCCCCTTTTTCTTGGAAGAGATTGTGCGGCTAAGATCTCCGCCAAACTAGTTCGCCACGCAGAGAGAAGACACCGCCAAATGTTTCCAGTGTAGGTCCCAAAAACATCTATCGAAAAAGAATGGAAGGACGGATAGAAAAACAGAGAAATGGAGGGAGAAAGAAGAAAAGAAAAAGATTGCAGAGGGAATTTTTCTATGCCGGCACTGTTTTTCCCATCTTTTCCCGAAAGCAGGCGCGCTTTCCGCAGATAAATGGAGATGGAATAAGACACGGATTGCGAGGAAGGGTGAACCATTTGTAGCCTCACGACTTTTAAAGCTTAATGTGCACAATCTGCATGGCCTTTACATGCAATGTCTTTTCCCTTTCATCCGATTTTAGAACCCCAAAAACACAACGAAAAACACAGAACAGACTTTAGAATGTTTTCGAAAAGTCAATGTATTATGCATCCCTAATGTTATTTTAACAGATGGCTCCAAGTTTCAAATAAGTTACGTTCAGGTTGTCGTAAACTTCGAAAAGTAACTATTTCGAATACATATCTTATTTGATACAGCTGAAATTATGTATTTAAATTGAATTCCTTCTCCTGCGTTTCTTCACATAAAATTCGTTCACGTATACTCTATAGTGCAACAAGTTTATATTTAAAATTAAAATTAGTTGCGCGTCTTTTTTTTTTTTTTTTGTAAAAGAATTTTTAACACCTTGGCGAGTTATTATTTTTTTTCCGTTAACCTGAAATCCTATCCGTTAAAATAAAGATCAAAAACACAAAAAAAGTTGCTGCCAATCGAGAATCCTTTTTCAGCAAATGTGATTTTAGAGCATAAATGGGATTAATATTATGTATTACCCATCTCTCATCTAATACCCTATAATTCATCGATTGTAGAGTTAGAAAATCTACTACTTCTGCACGTTGTCGTTTACAGCCAAAGTATAGTAAAATGCCGATAACAAAGTTTTGTGGTGATATTCAGTTTACAGTCCAATGCATTTATTTTTTTAATGTTATTCAAATGGTAATCCATTTATTTAATACTTCGATATTCGTTTGTTTCTAGTACTTTGTATTTAAAGAAGGAAATGTAAAAATCAACGCCGAAGTTTTTAAAATTGAAATTCGCTTTTAGTCGAGTTTTAATTTTTAATTTTATTCAACAGCGCATTTATGATTTGACAACAATGGATATTATTTTTATTTAAGAAAAAAAAGCGAACTATTTGCATAGTTTATTGTATTTTTAATTAAAATTCTTTTTAGTTTTAAATTTCAAAAGCAAATTTGTACGAAAAGCGTCTTTGGGGTATTAGATTGTACTCTGAAGTTTCTAGCTTGGGAGCTCCCCCTCCCTTGAAACAAATTCCATTAAAATGTAAATTCAGATAATAACTAATAAAATTGAGACTTATAGCCTACGCCTTAAAAGAGCCAAGATAATAAGATTATGTAACGTCTATCTCTTATGTAATCCGTATGATATATGTACAAATTAATGTGGTCTTACATCTTACATAGACATCTCATGTTAAAAGGTTAGGCACGATTGCTTCTAAAAAAAGGAGCAAGAAGCATTTAAAGTTTTATGAACTCTTCTTTCTTTTCTCCCTCACTTTGCTTTAGCGAAAAATACGAAAGATCCCCCTTATTCAAGTCCTTTTTCCCTAAATTTTTGAGGCGCCTCATTTGCTATCAGTAATGGATAAAAATGTGTTCATGTAATATGAATTATGCTTCTGATTCCCAAAAAGTCTTCGTCATATTTACGTATGCCACAAATAGATCACTGTCATCGCCATTTTTAATAAGATGTTCTGATCTTCTTGCTGTACTCATTGCCCATTAACAAATTGTTTCCAGTGTTACTTATCTGAATTTCATACCTCTAAGAAGCAAAATGTATCCGATAATGCTAAAAGAGAAATCTTCTGAAACACAGCAACATCAATATGATACAAAATCCGTCGATGAGCAATGTAGGAATTGTTCAGAAAAGAAAAGCAAAATGCGAATTTAGAAAGTACTCCTCGTACATTAAGATAATGAACGAAACTCTATGTAGTTTTTAATACTTTAACTACTAAGCCGTATAAAAAAAAAACTAAACATTCCATAAGAGTTCAGTATTCCACAGGAAAAAAAAACAATTTCCATTCACCAACTCCCTTATATGTTAGCTCACCAGTGACCGAGTGAGGAAGTCGCTAAACACTGGTAGTTCAGTCCAGGATTCGAGTTTTGGTGAACGGGCTGGCTGCATGGGCATTCTCGTGATTTTCTCTATGTGTAACGTATGCAAGAGCCGGCTTCCCTTAGAAAATCATCCACGAAGACGTCCCTCCCCCTTAACCAGATAGACCTTATGTGCTTTACCGTGATCAAATAAACCAAACCAAACCCTTACATATATGTTAACCATAAATTTTGTAAGATTTTCATTAACTTAGATTTGTTATATGAATAGAATGTATATACTTAAAAAGAACTGATATTGTAAACATATTTATTTTATTAATTCTTTAGATTTGTTCTAACCTAAAGAAAAACATATTTTGTTTTTGATTATAGGTAATAAAAATACTACCTTCTAAATTCTTATAAAACATAATTATTATAGTTTAAAATCTTTGCAAACTTTTACATGAATGAAACCATTCCATCGGGAAGTCAACGAAATCGTCATATTTGTTAATTATTTCTTCTTACTAGAGAATTTACCTTCGTACAGAATTTTTCTAACATTGAAATTTTTAACTTTATATTTAGATATATTGATAATACTATTATTTTTAGACAAAAAATTTTAATTAGTTTTCATCTTAATTGTTTTTAATTATACAAAATAAAGAATTGCAAAAATGACTATGATTACTTAAATATCTTAAATTCACCATTTGCAAAGGTACTGGGAAACAGATATCAATACTTTTACATACAACATTACATTCTACATTTATTACATTCTACATCCTCCGTAATTTATAACATAAGATTTTATGTTCTTTTTAAGTATTTTTTTCCTTATTATCATTTGTAATTTTTTTTCACTTTAACTGGGAGAAAGGATCTGGTAAAATATTCTAATAAAAAACAAAGTGCCATATTCAAATGCAATAAGTTAATATTCCTAGTATATCTGCATTTTTAACGAAACTGATTCTATATCTCTCATAAGAAGCTAGCTAAAAGCAATAGAATCTGTTAAGAAAGATTAAACTGATGATGTTTTTTATCTTCAAATTCAGTGCAATGATTTAAATTTAAAAAAAATCCATTTTGTATATGATAGTATTCACTATTAAAACATTATTAGAGTTTCTTTACAGAAATATAAATAATATATAATTAAAACTTATATTTTTAGTACAGAATGAAATAATATATCAAAATAAAATACCTTCTGGTAGATCTTGAATAGCGAGATTAATTTTTTTATGACAGTGACAAAGTACAGCGGTATCTCATTATAAGTCCGCTTTTTTGGGCGTTAAATTTTGGACGTTCGTATAAGATGCTTGTTTGGAAACCTGTCGATTTCGATGAGCAACAATTGCGGTGTTACCATTTTAGAGACAATGCTATGAATGTTGAGGTTAATACACTTTTTGCTATTATTCAGTAAATCATCCCCTCTGAATTTTCCTGTGATTTTGATTTTTTGCATAATTTCTTTTAGAAAATTCGTTAACAGTGAGTTTTAAGAAAGTCAGAGAAGAGTGAAGCATTGAAGAAAAGAACTAAGATAAGCATAGGGGCAAAAAAATGGATTGTTAGAAAGTGTGGAAGTGACATGAGTATTCAGGATTTGAAAATGCATACCATATGTCGAAAACTACGACACCTACGATTGTGAAAAACAAAGATGGTATTAAATTAGCTAACGTTGAGAAGGAGGTGAAATTGATTACCAGACAAAGATCAGATACATTTGAGCACATTGAGGATACTTTTGATCAGGATAACAAAAGAAAAATCCATTGTGCTGGTGATAGCGTATCAGAGGCGATATTTTGCGGCAAAGCAAAACTGATATATGCCTATCTTTTGAAAAACAACGCAGGAATGAAAGAAGAAGTTGAAGTGTTTATACCCAGCCATAGCTGGTTTGATAATTTTTAGAAGATCACTGGCATTCACAGTGTTCTGAGACATGGTGAAAGATCTGGTGCTGATAAAGTTGCCGCTGATGATCTTGTTAAAAAGTTTGGGAAATTGGAAGAGACTGAAAGTTTTGTTTTCCAACAAGTTTTTGAATGGTGTGAAATGATCAATAAGTATGGAATGGACTCTGGGGTTGTGCCTGTAACTGAGGGTACTGTGTCTCTAGGTAAGTTCATGGGTCTAGATGTGATCCACGAGTCTATTCATGGCCTGGATAATGATGTGGAGGAGTTAGCAGCCGGACGCAAAGAACTGACCCCTGAAAAGTTGCAGGAATTTGAGAAGGAACAGAAGAATAAGATGGCTAAACTCTCTTCTGATTCAGATGAGGAAAGGATAAGGAAGCTCCTACTTCATTAATCAAAGAGATCTTTGCCAAATAATGGATGTCAACAACTTTACTGAGGAGTACCATCCCAAAAAAGCTCAAATGAGCCTTAATAACATTGTCTGAAATGACCAAACAATGTCACATTACCGAAACATTCTGAGAAGACAGAAGCAAAGGTCTTTGGGCAGCTTTTAGTTAATAAGTTATATCTGGTATCTTCAACCAAGTCCAGGTAGGGACATGACAGAAAAAAAGAGACAGTAAAAGAGATAAATAAATCTGGTAAATTTTCATTCGTCTACAGATTACATTTCACCCACCCCATTTGTATTTTAGTATTAAACAGTGTTACAACGGGATTTTTTATAAGAGCGAGTTGATCATTTTCGCTTTTTTCTTACTTGAACGAATAAAAGATGAAATTTTTTTCTGTAATTCTGTTGGTGAAATTTTTTTTCTGTAAGTTACGTAACACTTATCTGCTTGGATGTTTGGAGATTAGTGAATGATGTCTGCAATGCCGTTTGGCTCACGTTCGAATCCAGGATAAGCCATGAGCGTTTGTAACTGCAGTGTCTTGAAGGCATGAGACACTTGAAATCTGTTGGCTGGACAAGCCCTACAAGAAGTTAGTCTAAGAGAAAGTGTGGTACCCTCATATTTTATCCTTGGTTGGCCTTGTTTACATTTTTATTTACACAAAACACATTTCATTAGTTTGTGTTCAATCAGAGAGCCTTCGTGTATTTTACATTAATTAATTAAATAATTCTAAATAGCATTCAACAATAATAAGTTGATTTGACAATAATGTAAATGAATTCAAGAATTGCTTTGTTTTATTTGAAGAATTGCTTTGTTTGTTAATGGAAAAATACTGTAAATGAATTTAATAATTACTTTTGTTTGTGTCGTGAGAAGCTTAAGAGCAAAAATGATATTCCAGAAGGAAAGGAACAAATGGGAATAACGAGCAAAATTAAGCCTACGACAAAATGATTATGTCCTAATTAATGGTAGAACATTAAGGAAATCCAATTTCGACTGCGTTCGGAACCCATATTTTATTCTGAAAATGCATTTAATATTTGAAGATGCGTGATGCGCCATCGCTGTTCTAACATTAATTCGCCTATGTGTGACTTCTAAGTGGGGGAAAAAATGAATGTAATTTTTCTCGCATTAGCTAGCAGTACTGAGTCATATTTGGGGAAGAATATGTCTCGATTTAAAGAACTCTAACTTCCATAATTGCTCAATCAATTCCTTGTGTGCTTGAATATAGGATGAACGTAGCAGTTTATTAAACTAAAAATGCTTCCAAGATTCTAAGTTTTCCGGTGGTATTAAAACGGTAGCTTTTAATCCAAAGTATATATATAATGTATATATATAAAAGAGAAGTAACACATAAGCAATAACAAGCTTTAAAAATTCGTATCCAAAACCTGTATGAAACCCAAAGCAATTACATTTAATTTGTGATAAAGAACATAAGCGCAACTTCGAATACTTATCCATCACTATTCACGTCATTTTGATGCCTAGCACTAGATCATCAATATCTAGGGTATTATCCAGGAATGTTCGAATTTTCTCCATTTACGAGTTACTAATGCATTACCTTGCATTAACGATACTTTTTATTCAAGGTTAGGTAGTCTGGATTATGTCAAAACAAGTAAGGATTATCTGTCAAATAGAAGGGACTTCTTCGTAGATAACGTTTTAAAATAAACTGGCCTGTATCACGTTACACATGGATAAACCACTGAAATCAACCATAGAGCAAGCTCGTTAGCGTGGAATCGAACCCATGTTGAACTCCCAGTATTCAGAAATACCTTTTCCTTAAAATAATATAGTGTTAGCTTTATATTGTCAGCGTACGAAAGTATTAAATATTTTGGTAGATTTCTTTGCTCCTGATGTAAAGGGACCTGTACCTTTTTGCCCTCGAAATCAACAGTCTTGACTAAAATGTACGCCAAACTCTAAGTGACTAACACGCGAAACACTAATTTAGTGTTTTACTTTGGCGTGTATCTCTTCTGTCTTTATTAAAGGCTTATTCTATCTAACTAAAATAATCATTGAGAACGCTATTAAAACTTTCATAATAAAATTATTTATACCTCATTTCATAAAGTTCAATATCCATGCTAACTTCTTAAGGCAATGTTCATAAATTTCTATGTTACAAAAAATAGTTTTAGTAGAAACATATGTTTCATGTTTCTATTAAAATTATTTTTTGTTGATGATGCAAATGTACTACTGGTCGAGAGATCAAGGCATGCTCGTGAATGCTGATCGTCAGAGATTCAGTTCTTTGAGGAAAAGGGGTTATTTAGTTTTTCTTTCTTATGCTTAATGTTAATATCAACCAGCTACTCTGAGACGTTGTTGGCTCGCAAGTGGCTGAAAAAAAGGCTGCAAAGTAGTAGGTTACCGTTTCTTATTGGCTTTGGTTCTCCATTGTTGCGTGGGGATAGTTGCAAAGCATTTTCATAGTTTTCTCCACGTCTAACAAGCCCGTTTCCTATAAGAAATTTTCCACAAAGCCTTATCTCCCTTTCGGCAGACGTGTGCATGTAGGTAATTAATTAATCCATTTAGTTCCTCTGTTAGAAACCTTTAAACTAAAAATTCCTCGCGAAAGGTGAGATAATGTTTATGCGCTTTGCAGTAGAAGTGTCTATTAAATGATGTGAAAGTTGAAATTCTCTTTTTTAATTTAAAATAAGGTATTTACGATAATATCAAAGCAAATTTTGTTTTAAAATTTTAAGGTAAGTGTCAACCGTCTAAACTGCTTATTTATTTCCGTTTTAAAATAATTTCTTATTATAGTTTAGTCTTAATTGGTAATTCTAATTACTCTGAAAAATTTGTGAAAAGTAATTTTTGTCTTTAAGAGAGTCTATCTGAAATATTAATTGTTCGTTTTTTCCTGTGTTTTCATTCTTAAGATTCAGCACAAAAGTTTACTGGTGGTATTTAATTTCACTCTGAGGAATGTTTTCAGTGTCTTAAGCATCTCTGTAAATCCAGTAAACATTTCTTTTCCAAATTCTTTTATTCTTAAGCAAGGATTATTTCATTCCATTTGCCATTGGTTCCTTTTTCTTAGTAGTATAATCAGAAAATTTCATCTTAGCTGCTTTCTAAATTATCATTTCCATTTTTCTTCGTTACCAGTTCTCTTGATATGGTGTTCATATTTTTGGACGATGTGAAATGCGAGGAAAAAAGGAGTAGACAATGATGTCGGGAATATTACTAGAAATGGCGTTCTAATAAGTATATAAGTTGCCAGTAACCCTTTAAATATACAAAAGAGAGACTCTAAATTATTTTTAAGATTATTATTTCGTTGTGTTTTTAATAGTCATTTAAAATAATCATTTAAATATATTTTAAAGAGTTTGCAGTGCGTGGATATTTTGATTTCACTTGCAGATATAAAATCACATTATTTCACTTTTGAGGAAGTTTGCTCATCTGCTTATGTCACGCATGACTAAGAAACTGCGTCATGAGCTTCAAGAACGAAGTAATTTATCTCCCCTTAATCCCTAGAGTAAAGAATTCATCCAAAAACCATTTGTAAACCTCAGCATCGCAGATGAAGTTTTTCTGAATCTATGTTTCGAATCCATTTTAAATTAGACAGATCCCATAGCCTTAGCATTTTTAATTGAATTTTTTGAATAGTTCCGTCAATACATTTCTTTCATTTTAAATTAGGAACTAGAATCTGCACGATTCTCTAATTGAATTGTTGTCTTAAATCTCACATCAGATGCCACCAGAGTTTTGCATCAAGGGTAAGAAATCAGCCAACCATTTTCTTGGTTGATTTCTTTCTCTCAATGGGAAAAAAATCACAAAACATGGAAAAAGAGGTAAAACGAATCTCAAGCAACTTGTAGCTACACGATTAGAGGATGCAGTCATAACACGTGCTCTTCCGTGAAATATACATCAAGGATCAAGAGAAAGGAAAGGGGGAGGAAATGGCCTTCTAGTTGTATTGTTCCTGTTGGCAGGGGTTCCCCATCATCAAGCTGGGCCATAGCACGGTTTCTTTTTCTTTAAATTATGCAAGTAGGCTTTTGCTTGTTTGCCTCCGTTTCCAGTCTGGCTATTATTCTAAATGCTCTCCGGATTTGCTTGCACGGATATGATGCCCAAGGCGCGAGAGCAGGGTAATTACGTTCGGATTATTTGGAACTCAGTGCAGTGCAGGAAACCTCATTTCATGCACCCTATCAGGGTAAGTATAGAACATCCAGCCGCTCTTTAGGAGCTCTATCATGCTGAGCAAGGATTATTCCTTCTCGCGCAAAGCTCCCTAAAGCTGCCTTTCCTTTTGCTTTCTATATATCTATGTCAGAAAACTCAGGCAACAGGTTTTACATCATTATCGACACTTCTCCACTAACACACTTTCAGAACCTTGGATTTGAAGCCGGAATAATAATAATATACGCACGCTGAGCCGATATTCGATACGGCTGACTTTTATTTGATGCTGATTCACCGACTGCACCCTGAAGCGAGGGAAGAAAGAAAAGGAGGCGAATGAAATAAGAAAAAAAATGTTGGCTATGTCCTTTTCTGCGTCCATATTGAAGCTTCGTGTTTTCGATAGTACCAAGGAGAAGGAGACTTGTAGAGGTTGTTACCTAACTTCGTTTCGTGCAAGGTGGGTAAGAATATGTGGAGATGGAGTTTATGCTCTTTAGTGTGAGTGACAGTTGATTTGGAATAAACATAGCTAGAAGTTCGGGGATTTTTATTTTTCTTTCCTTTCTGGAAAAACTGGAAGAAAGAAACAAACAAATAAATAAAAATAGATTTCTTTCGGCGAATTTGTTTTACTTTTATTCTTTTATAAGAACGTGAATAGAGTTGAATGTCTTTGATATAAGTGTTTGGAAAGAAAAAGTTTATTCAAATGTGTAGCCTCATCTGACAGTTGGTATTTCGAGAGATGAATGAAAGGAAGCCTTCTGGAAATTCCACATTTAATGCAAAGACTACGAAATTTACTCTGGACTTCAAACATTAAAAAAAGAAAAAAAATGGAAACCACTTCTGGCTTATTATACTTAAACACGTAATGAAATGAAAATAAATTAACTGCCTGTTTGAAAAAAATGTTCAGTTTAATGCAGGATAATTTCCTATGCCCTCTTAATAATCAATTTTTCTTCGCATTTTCAGCTAGACTTTTTGTTACTTTATTACTCTGATTTTAGATATTTAATTTAAATTATAGACAGATGTTGTGAAGTGTTTATGGAAAAGGAAAGGCTAATTATTTCACAGATAATGAAGTTTTAAACAAATTTGAACGTAAGGTAAAGAAACATTCTATAATTAATTATTGCAGAAACGCAAGTCATTTAATTTAATGTTGGAAAAACATTTCAGTGCAAAGCACAAATCAAATCAAAAAATGATACTTCCGTTAAAACATTTGTGATGAAAGACAATCAACTTACAAACGAGAAGTTTTCCTTCTGGTGAAATCCACGTCAGTTTTAATGTTATTTCCGTTACTTCGCAGATGATATAAAGAAAGGAAGTTAAACCTTCACGAATTTACCCTGAAACATGTTTATATCGGCATTTATTAGCATAATTTATTTTATGCCATTCCAGCTGAATAATAATAATAATAAACTGAGGGTTTAGGTTCTCGGTGAATGTAAAATTAACAAATCAAGTAATTTAAGTTTTTAAGTTTTAGAATGCTAAAAGAAGCATGAGGGATAACATAAATGTATATTTCTTAGCTAATAATAATTTTTAACAAAGTTCAAAACATATGTCCAATTTTGTTTGCTTCACATACTATTAGACATAGTTATTAAATTGATTATAATTTATTAATTTAAGCTTTGATGCTACGACCTGAAATATTCGGCGAAATTAGTGAAATGCACTTGTAATCGTTCGTTCCAATACCTAGCATCATGTTACAAATGAAATTTGAGAAGTTCTGTTTTACGTTTTTTTCTCTGAGTGCTTAATTTTTCCATATTACAGCATTTTCTATATCTTATGAGTAGTTTCAGTTATCTTGTGCTCATATCTTTACTTAACATTCTTGATTTTCTTTGCAATATTTTTTAAGAAGCAGTTTCGTTTTAATACTATTAGACGAATATATATATAGTTTACCCTTTCTTAAAGTTAGTGCTTAATATACATAAAAATTGCTTAATACTTCCAATTATATTTTTTCATATCTCTGCACTTTATTACTGTTCTGATTATTCATACATATAAATATAATTTTATCTGTTCATATATACACGTGTATTGTATCACCCGCATTTAGCCTTTTAAAATAAATCTGCAATTAAACCCGAATTTCTTCTTTATTTATTAAATAAAAGTTATTACTTTGTGTTAAATTTAAAAATCAATTCAAGGAAATATAATAAGACTGATTGTTTTTTCTTGAAATGTTTTGCATACATTATTCGAAAATTTCTAGACATCTCCGTAGCATGCCATTTCTGTACTTGAAAAATCTGACTTAAACACCACTTATTAAAATATACATATTTTTTTCTCTATTTCATTTAAACTTATTTCTTCGAATTATTCTAACTAAATTAATCGATCTATTGACATCAAAAATTGTAAATTTTAAAATCAAATATCTTGGTCAATTTTTGTCGTCGGGAAATCAAACTTTTATAATTTTATTTTTCATGACTAGTATAAAAATTTTCCAAACATAAATACAGGAACCAGGAGACAGCATTAAAAGGTATATTTCATTATTTGTCGAAAATTATTATTATTATTTTTTTTTGCCAAAACAGCAATATTTTTGTCATTTAAAACACTTCAATAATTTAAATTATAAGACTATGACCAACTATTGCAATGAAAAAGACCGGGTAAGGACTTTTAAGCCGGATAAAGGGGAGGATGTATATATAGATATATATAGAGAGAGGGATAGAGAGAAAGATACACATATATAATACCCTACTCCTGTACATATATTATGTTTGGTATTGCTGATTGTAATAAAAAAGGAAAGTACGCAAAAAGATGTAATAGCAGTCTCATATGTAAAATTTCAACCTTCTGTGGATAACTGTTTTTGAATTATGCGAGATAAATACATACATACGTATGCACTTACGCACGTGCAGACGTTAAGGAAAATAAATTCCTTTTAAATCCATTTTACAATCCGTTTTAGAGAAAACAGCTCCTTATTATGTACAGACGTCATGCAAAAAGTCGTTGAAATGGATTCAGGAATCGCCAAAATGATTTTTCAGTTGAAATATGATATACAAAATTTTTCGAGATAACTATACTTCCTTAAAGTAAAAATTACAAAATGGGAATGCAGGCACTTAAATATTGCAGTGAATTGCCTTTTCTGGAACTGCATGCAGTACAATAATTTTGTTCAATAAGAAATAATAGAAAAAAATAGTAATTTGCTTTTTGAAAAACACAAGCTTTCTTAGAGTAAGCATTTATATTAATCGTAGCTAATTCCTAAATCTCGAAATTAAAATTTGTTTTAGCTAAACTGCAAAATTTTCATTTAGAGCGAAAGGAAAAATAAATATTAATTTTGAATACAGAATCCATTAGGTTTCACCAATAAAGAACCAAATTTCCTCTTTTCAGGTAATATCCCCGCATTGTGTTGATATAGGAATAATTGAAATTTATCTGCGTGCCAATATCGGGTCACATTGCCCTGCAGATGACTGAATTACGCAAAGGGGATTATGGATGGAGTTAGCAACATAAGGGTAATCGGAAGGATATGGTCCACACGTGGCTGAATTTACTTGTGCGACAGGGGTCCTGAGGTTATCAGGTTTTCGAAAGCTCCCTCATGACACAAGGCAGGGATCGAAACAACTTAGTCACATCAATAAATTACTCTTGGGAGGAAGTGAGCGTTCAGCCTCAATCATAAGGGAGAATGTTAGCTGTTAAAGAAACTGTTATTTGCTTTCGCAGAACAATTTACGATTCTGGACTGAGGTAATTCTTACAACAGTTTACACCTCTAATCTGGCAGATATTCCTTGTGGAGAAAAGCGTGTTACTTAAAAATTATTTCGCTGTGTCATTACGAGATAAAATTACGCATTATACATTTTTCTCTGATTTTAGATTTATTCTGCTACAATTGTCTGTTTCTTCGTATTTCATGATCCGATGAAAATTTTAAAATGGATGTACGAATACATATATTTACCCGTGCACACGTATAGATAAAAAAATCAACAACTAAAAATCTGCTGTGGACACTACGTTACTTTCTTGTACGACCTATTAAATTATACACGTTTTGGGCTACGTTCATTTAAACTTATTTCCTAGGAATTATTCTAACTCCATTAATGGATACAAGGCAAGTTTAAAACGGCATCAAACATTGCAAATTTTGGAAAAAAATAACCTGGTCAATTTTTGTCGTATGGGAGTCAAACTTCTTATAATTTTATTTTCATAACGAGTATAAAACTTTCCCAAATCTAAGTACAGGAACTGAGAGACCTCATTATAAATTAGATTTCGTTACTTGCCGAAAATTATTTTTTTTAAATTTTAGCATTGCAAAAACACGAATATTTTCATTATTTAAAACACATCTGCAAATGGAAGTATATGACTATGATGAACGATTGCGAAAATAAAAGGCCAGGTAAAAACTTTTAAGATTAATAAGGGGTTGGGTATATATACGTATATATACAAGTGTGATATTGCCTTTTGCTATAAAAGAGGGAGGTACACAACTAGATGCTAGAGTACTCCCATGTACAAAATTTGAACATTCTACGACTAATCGTTTTTGAATTATGCGAGATACATACATACATACGTACGTACAGATGTCACGAAAAAATCCCTTTTGAATTAGCTTTAAGTCCCTTTTAAAATACGTCTTGAAAAAAAAAGTCCTTTATTCTGTACATACGTACATTATATCCATTACATTCATGATGGAAAAAAAATCGTCCAAATGGATATTTTTTTTAAAATACGATTCTCGAAATTTTTCGCAAGTACAATGCTTCGTATAAGGATATTAAAAAAAAATTTTAAGGAGTAGAGACATTTTTTTTAAATGAAATATTTTCAACAGTAAGTTATTGAAAAATGAACATCTTGCTATTACTAACTTTTTAAGTAGAGGATGTAACTCTGTTAATTTTATCGTTTTAAATTTATTTTTTGTACTAGTATTTAAGCAAATGCATTTAAGAGCTTTCCTCTAGAAATTAAATTGAGATATAATTCAGTAGACATTCCCTAGCTTTTTTTATCTGAGTAGTGTAAGTATTATTATTAATGTTACAGATTAAAACTTTTGATTGTGAATCAGCAAAGCGAAAATCAGTTGTAGTTAGTCTTAGTAAACACCGACTTTAACTAAAATAAATATTTGTTTCTTAATTTGCATACGTCGGAATTTTCTTGAAAATATAAAATAAATATGTTAAACACATAGAAGTACCTCAATTGCTCTAAAAACAGCAACATTTAATGAAAAATCATTTTCAAATTGAGGCATTTAAATTATATAAATGCAGACAAATTTGAAAAGATTGCGAAAAAAATAGACAAATTTACATAATTATTATTGAGCAAGTCGAGTCCAAAAACAGAACTTGCAGAAATAATAATCCAGCACTTAAAAACAAAACCATGTGCAAATTTTTTAATCTAATATTTGAAAACATCTAAAAAATCTAATATCTAAAAAAAATTATATGCAAATTTTGAAAATATACAGGACGGGTTAAAAAGTAGCATAAATCATAAACAAACAAGAAGGCTTTAAAAATAAAATTTTTAAATTAGGTGACCGAGTCCAAAAACATGTAAAAGGGAAATGATCTGACATATGAAAAAATATATTACACAATCTGGCTTTGCGAATACATTTTTGCATGCGATGCAAATACAATTTTTCATTCGAAAACATTTTTTTATTCTTTTATTACAGATTTTAAGAACTTCTTCTTTTATTACAGATTTTAAGAACTTACGCCATTATTTCTATTTTTATTACTTATTTTATATTTTTTTATCAAATTTTCATTTACTTGTTCATGTGTTGAATTTTTCCTGCAAAATGCAAAAAATTGCAAAACTATACCATAGGAATTATAAACAAGCTTTACAATGGCTTAAAAATTGTTTAAACTGTATTTAATTTAAACTTTAATTTGTGTATTTGTTGATTCAGGAACAGGCTGGTGTATTTACTTCTTTCGTTGCACCAACCCCTTGATGACGATGCAGCGAAAGATGTACATTTCGTTTTTCCTTTCCCACTTTTTTTTTCATTTTTTGCACCTTTCATGCAGCTTGCCAATGTTCTTCTTTGTTATTACCATATTTGTTTTTTGTTATTACCATATGGTTTGTTCCGAATTGTATATGGATTGGATTTAAACGTGTTATATTAATATAATTTGTGTTGCATTGTTACCACCCTTTGTTGCTGCTTTCCTCGCGCTACTGGATTAAGTTTTGAACTGTTTTTACTTTGTTTTCGTTCATATATATATACATACATGTAAAAACATAGCATTTTTAAGTCATATGTAAATACATCAGTGCAGAGATATATGCAATAAAATAAAGATTATGTTAATTTTAAAATCTACTAACTACTACTCACATGGATTCTTTTGTCAAGTCATGTATAATTTCTTTTTTTTTTGCTTATTTATTTAGTTATTTGTTTATTTTTATTAATTAATTTATTTATTTTATGGAAAATTTTACACACACTGGTTTATACCAGTTTTTATGCGAAGTTTAAATCAAGAATGCAGACCGATGAAATGATAGATATTTAGTAATGTTTTGTCTTATACACTTAAACACAGGATCGTGATTGATGATACTACGTTGTAATTACCTATAAAATCGGCCTCTGTATGAACATTTCATTTCAAGCTAAAAGAAAAAAATGGTTAAAAGAAATAGATTTAAAAAATAATAATTGTCAAATCGTAGCGAAATTTGAAAAAACTTTGGCTGATGTTTTGGAGATTTGACTCTTATGAGGAACATAACACATAAACGATACCCTTAAATATTTACGCGTGTGACATGTGCAGAATAACGTAGGCGAAATTGTCCAAATCTTATACTTATTTTCTGTAAACAAAATTTGATGTGTATGTCTGCGAATTAAAGCCCAATATGCAGCAAAAACTGTTCCGACAATCCACCTATCATATTTTAATCTAACCGCTCAAATTCGGTATTCACGATTTCCGCTGGCAATAGAGATATTTAGTTACATTCATTACTTTTTTAACCTTTGATGCCATTATTAGCTCAATAAATTGAGTTTTATGCGGCAAATGGCCATCAGAAATGGAAAAGGAAATGAATTAAAGAAGCAAAACTCTGCATCCACTTAAATTGATCCAAAGCCTGGTGCAGACAGTCTGATTGATTTCTCCTTACTTCAAAAATGAAAAAGATTGGGAAACAGTCCGTAAAGTTGAGGAGGGGAAATCGTTTTAACTGAAAGGGTGAGTATTGAAAGGAATCTTAAAAAAGTTGAAAACGTTATCTATCATTTTTCAAACCCAATTACCGAAAACCGAACTTGTTTGAACATGAATTTAAACACGTATATGTATATATATATACATGTCTGATAGCATTTAGGGAGTCTCTCTCTATAAATACGTACGTCTGATAGCATTTAGTTCTCTTTCATAGAGAGTAAAAAAAAAAAATCAGAAAATTTCTTTAATTGCTTTAGTTTAGATTTTAAGTGTTTTTTACAAGTTTAATATTTACCTGATTTTCTAAAATTTATTATAATCTTAATTATTTTTTTAAATCTTAACGTATTTACAGCCTTTATAGAATAAAGATTACTTTAGTTATTTGTTACTTGAGGAAAGTCTATGTACAATTCTACTTTCCCATATAGGAAGAAATTCTGCATTCACATAATGGAATACTTGATTAAATAAATGAAAAAGAAAGTACTAATTTATGAAAGCAAGAAATACTAATTTATGCAAGTTCTTAAGTAAGGCAACAGTAAAAAATTTTTGCATCCGTTTTTCTTTAGTTTATATTTCTTTATTTCTTTACTTATTTTTACTAATTTTAATCAAATATGATGTATAAATCACTTAGTTATTATACTTTTGAACTATTTATTACTTATCTATTTAATATTCAATTCTTGTTTTGAGAGAACTTAAATAAAATTAACCATGTATTGTGTTGTACACAATACATAATTAATAATATTTATTATAGCCAAACAAAAACTCAATTTACTCTGAGCATACATAAGCACATATGTGTAATATTTGTTTTGAATCTTTTATAGTTCAAACTAAATTGCTAGTGCAATTAAAAAACCTCAGGCTAAATATGCCTTGAATCAATTTTTGGTGAATATCGTATGGAAAATGAATAAATGAATATTAAAATGAGTAGTCGCTAAATAAGTTTTCAAACATTATTTTATTTTTTATTATAAAAAGTACTACATACTTTAATCGTACGAATAAAGTAAAATACTCATGTGCATGTTATCAAAATACTTGCTAATGTTAGCAAAGTATTTTGTAATTTGCCTATTTATTCATTTATTTTGAAAACTATATCTCAGTTGCACTTGCACCAGCTACGTTCTAAAAATCGTATAAAATTTCTAATCACTATAAAACGGTGTCATCAGTTCCGTTTTCCTAAATTTATAAATTTTATATTCTACAATAAAATATCTTTAAAAACTGTATTATCATTTATACTGAGAATTAATTATGTCACTGCAAAAAATATATCAAAGAGCCCTGGAATAGAGTATGAAAAAAAAAGAGATTTGAGGTTGCTTTATTGAATTTCATTCTCAATTTAGATTATTAAGTTCTCTTTATTTTATTTTATCTTGTAAAAGTTTTATTTTATTTAATTTTTTTTCTCACTTCGAAGTGATGTTCTACATTTGTTTATTAATTTTGTTAGTGCTACAACTTACTTTTGTAAGCCAGATGGTACACTTTGTGTAACACGAAGAATTAGAATTAGAGCTGACAAACAAAAATTATGAAAAATAAAGGTAAATGCATGTGCGTGGTAAAAGTAATACTTTTGTGTAACATATAGTGAACAAAACAGCATTCATTTATACTCAGAAGTTTTTCCTATTTTTAAGTTCTCTGTTTGGTAGATAATTTATATATTTACAGCTTTTTATAGATGCGAATGTAACAAATTGTTAATCAATTATTTTCAATCATTGACATGTTTTTGTAACATTTTGTTTATGTAACATTTTACATGTTTCTGTTTTTAATAAAATTATATCCTCCATGACGATGAAAACTTACATACTATTCATATAGAGAAAAATTTTTTTAAACTAAAATTGCTGTCAATCAGTTGTGAAACATTCAGACTGATGCGCAAAGTTCTTAACATAAGCCACATTGCACTGATTTTTAAAAAGATTGCAATAAAACCTCACAGCATTTTTTGGGAAGGGTCAGTTAAATTGGAAATCTTGGAAAAGTCAGGAAGCAGCTCTCATAAGGGCATCAAACCTGGCTTTCAAGAAAAAAGGAAGAAATGACTGCTTTTTAGCCCCGGATATGAAAGCGGGTATCCACACGGATTTATTCGGGGCTGTTATTATGGCTGTCTTATAAAAACAATATATTAATTTTATCAGACAAGTAAATAATTTGTTTGGCTTCTTAAATATTTTGACAGAAGGATCGATGATTATTATTTAAATATCCTTAAGAAGAATAAGTGAATAGTCATAGATATGTTTAAATGACCATATTAAGTTAAATCGCAAATGATCGAGAGTATCTTATTCAGTTTTAGATGTTCAGTTTAATAGAGAATTACATTAACTACAGTATTACAGGATTACAGGAGAATATTAAAACATAGTGGATAAAAAAGCCCAGGCCAGTGTGTAAAACTTACATAACTTAAAAACACACATAACAATTTTGTTTCCTCATCTCTAATTTTTAATATTTTGATTATTAATGTTTCTCTAATTAAATATATCCATTTATATCACATTTAAAATCTCAGAATCAACTATAGAAAGGTTTAGCTCTCATTTTTTGAGAAATTATACCCTGTATAGAATTTAAAAAAATAAAAACTGTTTTGTGCTACGCAATTGTTAAATACAATTTTTAAGTAAAATTTAAATAATTATAATTAAACTATGACTGAATCTTACGTAAATTCTGTGTTATATTGCTGCAGCTCTGAAATACGGCTGTTTGATTTTTTTTTTCTAATATTGTTACTTGGAAGTCAGATGTTGTGTGCAGAGTTCCCAATGGGACATGAAATCTTGAAGAAAATGGAAAAATTGACAGACAAATACTTGGGCAGCACTAGCTCTTTTCTTTAAACTGTTTGTTATACTTGTAGCTTTCTTTAATTTTAAAAGTTACAGAAAAATGATTGCAATATTTCCCGATATCAATATATTTTCTAAGTAAAATGTATATGACATTTAAATTCTAAAGCAAACTATTCCTAAATTACTTATTCGAACCTTCTTGTTTGAAGAATGGCAACCCCGTATATCACAGTAAGATTTACAGATCAATTTTGTCAGTACAGTAAGTTTATAACAGTCAGTTTTTACAGATCAATTTTACTAAGTTAATTTTGCTTCTATTCGAAGAAAATAAAGAAGTTAGAAAAGAGTTCAAAGGCAAAATTTACGATAAAGTAGCAAAGCAAATAACGTAAAATATTTTCTGATATTTATTCGTATTTGGATTTTATGGGAGGAAATAAGCATTTTAAGAAAGATTTTGCTAAAACAAATCCTTCAAAAGAGGCATAATGTTTATACTAATCCTGCGCTCACAAAATAAAATACGTAGACACGATCATGTCTCAGATGAGAAGAGCGAAAGAAACTAGCAGTAACTCTTGGCAAGTGTTGCCACTGAGCTGTTTTTAAGGTAACTTATTTTTCTTCCGCATTCACTCACAGAAGATTCTCATCCTCTTCCCTCTCGGCAAAACATAAAATTTTCAATTGACCTTTCAAATTAAATCAGCCTCTTAATGATTAACGAACTGAACAATTTAAAAGCAGTAGCCGCTCATCTTAATAATTTAAATTATTATTGTTTTATAATATAACTGTAACAAAGTAACATTAATTTATTTTATAATATATTCCAATTGATTACTTTTATGAACATCTGGAGGCTTATTGTTACTAGAGGATGTTGCCACTGCATGAAGCACAGGGCTTTAATTTACCTTCCCCTGCTCCCTGGCACATAACCAATTCTTAAAAGTGTTGCAATTCGGAAAAGAAAGTATCCTTTAACTTAATCTTCCAAACTTAATCAATCAGATTTTAATTAAGAAGCTTAGCAACAGCCGAACGGTAAAGTCGATGAACACTGGTATTTCGGTCTGAGGCTCGAATCCTAGCGAACGGTCTGGCTGCATGAGCATTTTCGTGGGTTTCCTCATGTGTAGAGTGTATGCGAGGCAGTTTCCCTTAGAATGTCCTCTACAAAAGCATCCCCGCCCTTAGGTAAATAGCCATCGAGTGCTTTGCTTTAATTAAATAAACCAAACTTATACTAATTTAAATCTTTGCTTCCTTTTTTTCAAATAACGTATGCAATAAATGTAAATTAAAATACATTGAGTTTATAATACTTCTAATTGCTAATTTTTATATATTTGCAGCTTCGTTTTAAGTAATAAAAGTATTTTAATTACGTATGTTGCGAAATTGGTACAGAACACTTTTTTAATTTATCATGTTTTACATTTTTTTAAGTTTTTAAACTTGTTTGAAAATAATTTTAATTTTTAATAGTAAATTCATATTCGATGTGTTAAATTGTAATTTGAAATCCTGAAATTACATTTAAAAAAATTTTTTTAGAATAAAATACTTCGAAAAATATCAAAAGAGCGGTATAGTTTCCAATATGCTTGAAAGATTGCATGGATTTGAATGTAACGGAAGAACTATAATAAATGTAACACCTAAGTAAGCTAGTCTCACATTACGAAAAAATGCATTAAATATTTCATGATCATTGATATTGATTTTTAAATACAGAAAGTAAACAAGAATTGTAAAACTCTTAAGAAATACCTTGTTTGATTGACTGTATGATTAGCTAAAAGAAGTGTTTAAGAACTATCTACAGAGAAATATAGGCCTTCGCGGTAGACTTTCTAGGAAGCCTGTCCGATACTTACATTACGCATTAAGTAATCCTGAAAATTTTATATCAGTCTGCACGATTTAATTTATAATATTTAATTTATTGGCTTTACTGTAATAGAACCATGTATCGAATAGCTAAAAGATTTTGTAAAATCTTCAGATTCTGGTCATCTTAATGAAAATTTTAGTTTTATAAACGATTTTGGAATGTCCGTAGAAAGAAAATATTATGAAAATTACATATTAAATTTAATATAATTTAACATTACAATTCTTTAACCTGTAGTTGTGAAATGAAATCTATGCCAAAATAATTTTAAACTAAAGATATTAGGGAATTAAAAGTTTTTCTAGCAAATAATATTAATGGAATTATAATGAATACATTACAATTCTGATAACATTTTGCAGATTTTCAAGGCTGTCGTCTTTGCCCATGGCACTATTTGAATAGGCTTTATCTTAAACACGACAACAGCAACCGATAAATACAGGAGAAGAAAAATCTCAAACGAAATACGCAAATGGATATTAGCTTAATGAATAAATACAAAACAATTATATGTGAAACGATAATTTTCAGTCTTGTAGGTTTATAATCATATACAGACTATTTGAGACTTTAAATAACTGACGTTGTAAGCTCGTATGGATAATCGGAAAATATGGGTAACTGGATTATCATTTTATATATAGCCCAATTACGTATTGACTGTTAGTGGAAGTGACTATATTTTAGATTTTCGTTTATCCTGTTTCATTTCAAAAAACGTATACATTTAAAAACAATAAAATGCTCTTAATTTTAATAAACAAATTGCAAATCACGTTTATTTAGGCAATACTCAATAATCAAAATATGGGTCGTAATTCAATCATTAGTGAGTCGAGAGACATTACAGTTGGAAGGTTTTAGTTTAAACTAACAAAGTTTTATGTTAATTTTCTCTTTCCTGTAAGTTCTTATTTCAACTTCCCGTTAGAATGAGTGCGCGTTTCAGCTTTATGCTAATTTGAAGTGGAGCCAAGTTTGGTGTTTAAAAGGTTAGCAAGTAATTTCTCGGTGTGTGAGAGAGCTTTTAGTCTCAAATCACTGCGGCTCTGTTTGCCGTCCACCTGACTAGCTAGCATTTAAATTCTAAGCCTTAGCGCTGTTACGCTATTACTTATTGAAATAATCTAAGTGCGTTAGTATTAGCTAAATCTTGCTACGCACCATTGATCGTTTAGCATAGAGGCAAACCTCGCGTTCATAGCTCTGTGAGCAACGACTACTTAATTTCTATTTAACTTTATTTTAAATTATTTGATTGTTCAAGTTAGACCCAAGTGCGGTCATTATTTTCTGTTATCCCTCCCGAGTTGGGAAGTGGCTGTAAATAATAGTGGTTTAATAAAAGAGGATTTTAAATCTTTGTTACGTGCAGTTATTCTACCACTTAACCACAGTATTCTACCACAGAACATAGCTGCATTCAGCTCCCTGTTCAAGATCAGGACTAACTACTTCACGAATATGTTCGCCAAAAGCATGCACAGAACACTCAGTCCTGACACAGTGCGTCGCGAAATTTTTTGAAGGTCACTTTTTCTCATTATATACATAGTTACAAATGTATCTACTTGGGATTCTGAATTGATTTATAATTATCAATCAACCATTAATAATAACACATCTTGACTTACTGCTACTTCATTATTATATCATTATCTTCAAGGATTTTTTTTTCTTCATAAAAACTATTGCACGTAAGTCGGGAGGTTAAATGTAACTAAATGTAAGGGAAAGACTGCAAGTGTAAAACGTTACTGTTTATTAGACATCTTTTTGTATATTTCTTTTATTTAATTTGTTTCTTAAGTAACTGTATGTTTTATTTCATTCATTCTTATAGTTTTTTCATTTTTCATTCATTCGTATTTCTAACTTTAAGTATTATACTATATGAATACCAATTTTTATAATTATTTATTTTTGAAATTGTCTATCATCGCGTCGGGGAATTCTTTCACATTTCTGATTATTTGAGATCTAAACTTATTAGCAAATTTAAAATTTCAATAGGAGTTCTGTTCAAAAACGCCAAAAGAGGAAATGTGATCATTATGAATTGTTGTGACTGTACACAGGGATTCCAATTCTCCTTGAAAATTCGGGATCTTTCTGTGGAATCCAAAACGACTTCCTTCTTTTAATTGTTTAAATTTACTTTTATTAATCTTGCATTTTTAACTACCAATTCCAGTTTAATTAATTAAAAATACCAACTTTTGATTTCCACTATAGTACACTTTTACTATTTAAATTTTGCTTCACGTTTCCTAGATGATATTTTTTCATTTATATATCTTGTATTAAATTTAAATTTTAAGCTTAGCAGCAATAACGCAGGATATTACTTTTTAAGTCCTTTCAAAATAATTTTTGAAATTCCTCAATTATAAGGTTTTCCTCCTTGTATTTCTTTACAAATTATACATAGATAGCCATATTTACGGAAGTTTTCTTTCATGGCTTTGCACACTGCTTGTCTTTGGCAGGATACCCGTGTGCTATAAAGCTAACGTTATGTAACTAATAAATGGCTAACACTTACGGTACATTTTAGTGCTGTTGCTATTACTAATCTTGGATTACTACGAAGACAACTTAAAATTTATTCCTAGCTATAATTCTCTCGTCGGCGTTTTATGTGTTATATAAGAGTAGTTATTAAGTTTGGAGTGTTTCCTGTAATAATTTATTAAATATGTTATCGGCTCTTTATAAAAAGTTTGAGTTAATAACTACGTTTGATAACATCTACTCAATATCGCTCAGAAAACAAATATTGTTGGGCATGGTTAATGAAAGTATGAGGAAATTACTAATGTTGAAGAGGGAGTTTAAAAAACAAGGACAAATCTGGAGTTAATTTTTTCGAAGTGATTTTTTTTTATGATGCAATTTCGATTTTATCTGATGATAATTATAGAAACAATTAAGCATTAATATGAATCCTACTGTTCACTCATTTTTTTAGATAATAAACAATAATTATGAATACAAGTATTTTTTCAGTCTTTACTAACTACATTTAAAGCGCAATATTTAGAATAAACTTTAATTGCTTTCTATTTGTGTAACGCGTATTGTCTCTTTCTATCAGTACTGATGCGTCTAGTTACAGAAACGTAAGTTATTTCAACATATATGTAATAGATTAACCTTTTGATTGCCTAGAATTAAGGTTCACTAATTTAACTTTTCTCAATATTTTTCACAGTTTTATAGAAGTTACATCTTTAGCTTTCCTTTACATTTGGAAAGAGCTAAAAAAAAGAAGTGCATAATAAATTTGGATCAATGTTTGAGAAGTTTAAAGTTTTTCAATTTAAATATGCCCTTCCGAATTAGTTCATTCAGTTTTATGAAATAAATACTATTTATTAATTATTCTGTGATTAAAGATAACTTTGTGTCCTTACCATGCTAACCATTTTAACAAGACTTATTGCTTACGCCATGCGGTTAATTGCAAAATTCCACAATGTATTAGTCTTTAAATTTGTATGTCTTTAAGTTTATAACAATGTTAATAAATTAGTTAATTCTGCAGAGGATTTTTAAAACTGAACCTTTTCTTAAAGCTCGATTCATATTTCTGAAATATTTGTGAGCATAAGAAATAAGGAGTAATAGTTTTTTGTAAGTATGTTTTAATTTGATTACTATTGTTAAGGTTTAGCTCTTAAAATTAATTTCCATGTGAGAAAAGAAATGCATCAAACTGCTTAATGAAACCCTACACAAAGTGCAGTGAACTATATTAAAATAATATAAGTAAATACGATAAACAATATCCCATTATTTTATTGAAAATTGGTAAATTTAGTAAATGGAACGCTAAATGCATAAAACATAAAAAATACAAAACTTAATTTCCTTACGGATAGATTTCATAAAATTTACTAATAATGAACAGCTAATTGTGGGTAGCTGCTAAGTATCAATCAAAAGAATCAGTTTAACATAATTAAGAAGAAGACTAATTACTAAGAGTTTGTAGACAAGACGAAGGAGAATGAAATTCGCTATCTAAAAATTTAAAAGATGAAATTTGATAATGGATGGCCCATTTGAACAGTAGAATTTTAAATCAAACATTAGAAAGAGTATGCATTTTAAAACTTCCCCAATAATTGTGCCTAAAACGGATTTTTCCCTGAAATTCTTAAGGTATGTCTGTATAAAAAGGCGGCTAAAATAAATGGTATTTGGGTGAAAGGGAGGGTAACGACAAGGAAAGATGAAAGAATATGAGGGTGGATAGGATACTTCAATTACCTCGGGTGCCGGGCAGCGAGTCTAAGCCAATATGCAGGCCAGATGATTCGTCAGCAAATGATACCTGCAAGTCGTAAATGCTAGCGTATGGTGGACTGCGGCGGA